>BSBM01000889.1:0-210000 GCA_027924585.1 Larix kaempferi
CTCTCTGCCTTTGTCTTCCCCTATTCTCCATAATCAAATTATTACCTGATTTATCACTTGTGCGTTTCCATCACATTTCTTCGCTAAGGATAACACCAACAACATCACCAAACTTCAAAGTCCTTCAACAAGAGACAAAAGTTACTCACAACCATGACCAAGCCATTCCATCTTTCTGGCAATGAGCACAAATTCAAAAGATCCCTAACCTCATCATCAAATTTTACTCCTACATAACTTAACTGATTGGTGACCATGTTAAGCTCATTTAAATGATCATCAACAGACCCCCCCTCTTGACATCTTCATATTAAATAAATACTTCATAAGAAATATTGTGTTAGAGGATGAGGGTTTTTCATACAATTTAGCCAATGCCTTCATCAGATCCTCTGTTATCTTTTCTTTTGAAATTTTGAAAGACATAAACAATGGTAGGCATAGTCACATAATTCCTAGTGCCTTTCTGTTAAGAACCTCCCATCATTTGTCCTTCATAGTCATTGGTTTCTTTGCTTTTCCACCCATGAACGACAGGAAAAGATCCTTTTGATATAGACAGTTCTTCATTTTCATCTTCCATAGATAGTAGTTTTGTCCATTAAACTTCTCGATCATAAAATTTTATTCTTTTTCCTTGCCCCCACTCAAACTAGGAAACCCTCCTCTACTGGAAGTTTATCATCCAAATAAACCTGGCTCTAATATCAGTTGTTAGGAATAAGATCACATATCAATATAAAAAAAATAATGTTGAAATAAAAAATAGAAGGACACAATATGAGAGAGGAACCAATATATGTGGTTCACTTGATATGAGTTACGCACACGAAGAAACAACCAGTCCTTCCTTTATTCCATCCAACAAAATGAAGGGATAAAACCTACAACACTTCCACTACAACCTCTTATTTCACTCTCTTATAGTCTCTCTCACACTCGTAATATAATTCCTTCATAAAAAGAGGGTTTTCTTCTAGGGAAAATAGCATAAACATAACTTCTACCATCTGATTTGGGACCTAATAATGAATGGTGCAGATTGACTATAAAATTAAAATATTTTACAAGGCATTTTTTTCAAAAAATTCTCTTTAGGGGAGCTGCACATGAACCCTTCCAGGAGGAGCTCCAAAAGGTTGTCACCGCTCCCCCTAGACCCCTTGGCGAAAATACTAGGGGGGAAACCCCCCCCACACCTCCCCTTCAAGAAATGGTATCCAAATACAGTTGAAACAAAACCTCTAAATCAAGAAGATAATCAAGCTCTATTATCAACACACTACTATTAGGCTAAATATTGTGTATTCTGAATACGCGATTTTGTCAACACTATCCCACATACATCCATGACTCTTTGGACAAGAAACAAACCTTTGTATATTGCATCCATATGGGAAGAAACCCTACAAAAAATATAGCTCCATAAATAAAAATGAATGGAACTTCTGCAAGAAAGAGAGATCCTTGATAACAAGTTAGGATACTATGAATTTCTAGTTTAGATCTAAAGAAAACATAATTTAAAAAACTAAAATATTTTCAAAAAAAATGGTAAGGTTAGGGTTTTTAGAGAAATTATTGTTAGAACATTATTACACCTAGGACCATATTCTCATGATGATAAATTAATGATTGTTGGTTCAAGCAAAGGTTAATGATGGTTATCCAAGGTTGTTAGGAAATTAATGACCAATTCCACTACCTAGGCGCCCAATTTTGGTCAAACGATGATTAAGGCACCCTCATTTATGGCCACCACCCTCATTTATTACCACTACTCACCTCATGCGCACCCTTATCCCCTGATTTATGGATATGAGTTTGACTTGAGGCACCCATGCACTGAATGTGGACATTTTTCCTCCTCCTTGGCAGTTTTGGCTTATCCTAGGCTACCTACACTCCACAAAATCCTCCACCACTCATGTGATACAATCAATAATGTCCTCCCATTCCATCCCAATGTTCATATTAGGAATTCATGACATTTTGCGGTGATTTGGGAGACTATTGGTCAACCTAGGGGGGATTGAGGTCCAACATAATCTAACCACTTGTAGCTCATTCCGATGCCTCCAAAGGCTCATGATTTTTCCAAAATGTAATCTAATGGTGTTCACAACTCATTTATGGGTTGGACAGTAATAGAATAACAACTATTTGCATCATTTGTGTGTATATTGTGCCTCTCTTAAACTGTTTTCTTGCATACTTAGCCAAATTCTTGATTTATGAGGAATTATTTAGCTAGTAGATCCTACTGTGATTTGAATTTCACATGGTATCAGATATCCTCTAGCTTCTAGTCGAACTAGACTGCTTCATAGGTGCACTAGAAGCAGTGGAGCAACCACAAAAGTCCTCGTGGCCATTGCCTTGAATCCATTGGAGCAATCATTTTGAGTCTACCTAGGGTGTGAGGTGCTCCCGAATGTGCCCTTTATCAATGCAGGGTTTGAATTATCTAGTTAGGATTCCCTCTTGAGTGATTGAGTGTTTGGATTTCCGGTTTAGAGTGTTCTTTGTCACCAAGTGCGCAAGCTACAGAATGGAGCAGTCTCATGTCATCTTGCTCACTCCATTCAACTACTCGGAGTGGAAGGACGAAATGATAATCCAAATGATATCTAAGGGTATCTTTAGAGTTACCATGAGGACTAAGAATAAGCCGAATTCTACAGTAGAGAATTTGAAGTTATTCAACAGAATGTATGACACTATTGGCATGCTTTGTCTCAGCATCTCAAGAGACCTCCTGTTTCATGTAGATAGTCTCACTACTCCAAATGAAGTGTGGCTCAATATTGATTCACTATTTGGGAAGATTGATGATTTTAGGGGCCACCAACTTGATTATGAGTTGATCTCTCTGAGCCCAAGTAGTTTCGCAACCATCCAAGACTTATTCACCAAGTTCAAATCCTTGGTCTTGCAGCTCAAGCAATGTGGCATTGAGAAGAAGGATGAGCAGCTGGTGTTGTCCATTCTTTCAAAGTTGGGGCCTGAGCACTCTATGTTTGTTTCAACATTCCATTCCACCAAGCTCACTGTCCGAAATGGAGGATGCTATCTTTGGAAAACTTCATGGAGTCTCTTATGCAAGAACAATTCAAGTTGGTCCAAATGGGAACCATCAAGCCATCAAAGGCCAAGTTCTTGTAGCTGGTGATTCGAAGCATGAAAAGGGGGAAGCATAAGGCCAAAGGTTCAAAGTAGTAAGAGAACAAGAAAGAAAAACAGAAGCCCAAACCTTCTGAAGGGATTTCGAATCCTAGCAAGGAGAAAGGGAAGAAGAAGGAGAAATCCAAATGCACTTACTGTCACAAAGGATGGAATCCTAAAAGTGCATGCATGAAGAATACCATGACATGATGGCTCATATCCTTGAGAAAAACAATATCCCTCTTCTAGAAAGAGCAAAGAAGAAGGAGGGTGGTTCTTAAGACAAGGAGAGATGCCATGCATTGATGGCTAGTACCTATGAATCCTGTTCTTTCATCATTGATTTAGGTTCCTCAAGGCACATGGATTATGCAAGAGAAACTTTCTCTACACTCTCACCATACGGTGGTCCTCCTATTCTCATGGGTGATGAATCAGAGATCCCAGCAAGAGGCATTGGAATGATCAATCTAGACAATGGGTACTTCAGGAATGTGTTGTATGTGTCTGATCTTGCAGCAAATATCCTCTCTGTTTACCAAATGAACCATACTAGTTCGACCAAGAGAGCGAATTTCACTCACAAATATGTGGAAATTTCTAAATTTTTTATAGGAAAAGTAGGGTAGCAATTGGTGTTGCAGATCACGAGTCAAGGATGTACAAGTTTTCACACTTTCTTCCTTACTCTTCTCCTAATGCTCTTATGTCACATGATAATGAGGTTATTAGACTTTGGAATGAGAGGTTTGGACACCTAAACTACATATATCTGCAAGCTTTGAGCAAAGAAAACATGGTTGAAGGACTTCCAAGCATCAAATTTTCCAAGGCACCTGCAAGGAATGCATTGTTGGGAAGCATGCAGAGCGCAAGTTTGAGAAGGGGAAGGAAAGAAGAGCTACTCAACCTCTTGATTTGGTCCATTAAGATGTGATAGGACATCTTCCTACACCCTCCTATGGAAACTCAAAATATGTCCTAACATTCATTGATGATTTTTCAAGGTTCTGTTGGGTGTTCTTTCTCAAGTTAAAATATGAAGTGTTTCATTCCTTCAAAGTTTTCAAATATTCAGTGGAGAACTTTAGTGGGAGGAATATAAAGGAATTAAGGAATGATAATGGAAGGAATATATCAATAATTACTTTCATAATCTATGTGAAGAATATGGAATTCAAATGCAGCATTATGTGCCTTACACACCCCAGCAGAATGGTGTGGTAGAGCACAAGAATAGAGAATTGAAGGAGATGGCTACCTGTATGTTGGAGGCTAAGTATTTGTCTCATAAAACTATGGATGAAGCCATTAATTGTGCTTCATATTTTCATAATAGAGTTCCACACAAATCCTTGGAAGGAAAGACTCCATTCAAGGTTTGGATGGGACATAAGCCTGATGTGTTTCATTTCAGGGTGTTTGGCTCAAGAGCATGGGCTAGAATACCTCTAGAGAACAGAAAGGCCTTGCAGCCCCAAATAAAGGAGTCCATTATGGTTGGTTATGCAGAATATGAAAAGGGATACAATTTATTTTATCCCTCATATCAAAATACTTTCATTGAGAGGAGTGATTAGTTCGAAGAAGAGCCCATGCAAGCAACTGACCAAGAAGAAGGGGAATGCTCAAATCCCCCACTTGCAAAGGATGTAAGTGATGCTTAATTTTATGATATTTCTGATTCTGATGTTGAGGATGAAGATGATGACATGAATGCAGATCATGAAACTCCTACAAGGCCCAAGTGGGATGAGAAAACCATACAAGCAGCTGGTGAACTTGCAGGAGATCCACAAGAACCTAGGAAGACTAGATCACAGTTTCACAATGCATTTTATTCTTGTGATTCAAATATTCATGGGAGGTTTTTTCTTATGGTTGGATCTGATACAAAGTCATATGAAGAAGCATCACATGACCCAATATGGAAATCTTCCATGCAAGAAGAGTTGAAGTCTCTTCATGACAATGAAACTTGGGAGTTGATTCCTCTTCCTACCAAGAGGAAGTTGGTGCAATGCAAGTGGGTTGTATAGGACAAAAATGGATGTTGATGGTTCTAATGTGAAGTATAAGGCCATATTGGTAGCTAAAGGATTATTTCAAGTCCATGGATTTGAATACACAGAAACATTTGCACCTATGGAAAAGATGGACTCAATTAGGCTAGTTTTGGCCATTGCAACATCCAAGCGATGGGAGGTTCATCATACGAGTGTGAAGAGTGCTTTTCTTCATGGTGATATTCATGAGCAGATATATATGCAGCAGCCGGAATGTTTCATTCAAGATCCTTCACTTGTTTGTAGGTTGAAGAGTCCCTCTATGGTCTCAATCAAGCTCCTAGAGCTTGGTATGCCAAAATGGACAGCTTTCATCTATCACAAGGTTTTGAAAGATGCAAATCTGATCCAAATGTCTATATGGAGCATATTAGTGACTATAGTTTGATAATTTTATTGTATTTTTATGACCTATTGATCACTGGTAGTTGCATTGAATACATAGGCTCTGTTAAAGCTTCATTACATAGTGCATTTTCCATGTATGATCTAGGATTGTTGAAACAATTTCTTGGTTTGGAGATTGATCAATCTAGTGCAGGGATCAAATTTTAACAATAAAAATATGCTTCAGATCTACTACAAAATTTCATAATGGTTGAATGTAAGGTTGCTAATTTTCCCTTCCTTTCATGGGTAAAACTTCATGATTGGGGTTCCTCACCATTGGTGGACAGTTCACTATATAGACAACTAGTTGGGAGATTGTTTAATATCACACACTCTTGACCAGATTTGGATTATGAATTAGGTGATGTTTCTAGATACATGAAATAGATTCATGAGATCCATTGGAAGGATTCCAAAAGGCTCTTTCATTATGTGCAAGGAACCAAGCAGTTTGGGATTCATTATGCAGATGGTTCATCACTTGAACTAGTTGCTTTTACTGACTCAGATTGGGCTGGAGATAGCACTGACCGGAATTCCACTTCTGGTTATGTATTTATGATTGCACATGTTCCCATTTGCTTCTCTAGCAAGAATTAGCACACCATGTCCTTATAGTGGAATTTGCACATGTTCCCCTATGTTGAGGCCGAGTATAGGGGGAGCAGTGAATGCAACTACACAATGTGTGTGGTTGCATGTTATTCTTGGGGAGTTTGGCTTTGCATTTGATTCACCCACAATCATTTGGTGTGATAATCGAATTGCAATCAACATCTCCGCTGATCCAGTATAGATACAAAGGACCAAGCACATAGATATACACATGCACTACAATAAGAGTTTGGTGCATGACCAGATTATTGCCTTGCAGTATTACCCTTCTACTGAGCAAACTGTTGATATCTTCACCAAGAGTTTCACTGAGAAGAATTTGACCTACCTTAGATCACTCCTTGGGGTGGGTGATGCATGGTGAAGACTGATATATATTTTTGATATTTTGTTTCATGTCCATTTCTGAGGGGATGTTTTATTCCCATGTGGTTTTCCTCCTTACCTTGGTTACATGGAATGATAAAAATTGTAAGAGGTGACTTGAGACTTAGTTTCCAAGGCCTCATTTTTGTTTTGGATACATAATTCTAGATTAAGGGGGAGTGTTATAACATTATCACACCTAGGACCATAGTCTCATGATGATAAATTAATGACTGTTGGTTCAAGCAAAGGTTAATGATGGTTATCCAAGGTTGTTAGGTAATTAATGACCAATTCCACTAATTAGGCACCCAATTTTGGTCAAACAATGATTAAGGCGCCCTCATTTATGGCCAACACCCTCATTTATTACCACTACTCACCTGAGGCACACCCTTATCCCTTGATTTATGGATCCGAGTTTGACTTGAGGCACCCATGCACTGAATGTGGACATTTTTCCTTCTCCTTGGCATTTTTGGCCTATCCTAGGCCACCTACACTCCAACAAATCCTCCACCACTCATGTGATACCATCATTAATGTCCTCCCATGCCATCCCAATGTTCATATTAGGAATTCGTGACAGTTTGAGGTGATTTGGGAGACTATTGGTCAACATAAGGGCGATTGAGGTCCAATGTAAGCTAGCCACCTGTAGCTCATTATGATGCCTCCAAAGGCTCACGGTTTTTCCCAAATGTAATATAATGGTGTTCAAAACTCATTTATGGGTTGGACAGTAATAGAATAACAACCATTTGCATAATTTTTGTGTATATTGTGCCTCTCTTACACTATTTTCTTGCATACTTAGCCAAATTCTTGATTTGTGAGGAATTCTTTAGCTAGTAGATCCTGCTATGATTTGAATTTCACAATTATCATAGATGCAGAAATGCGCTCATATCTGGTGTAAAAACTCAATGGTTGTCCAGATTTGATGGCATATCTACAAGAGAAGGAGGGCCTAATAAAAATTACTGATGTTTGATACTTGTAATTTTTTTTTTTATTGAAGGATGTAGATCTTAGAAACTAGCTCTAATACCATGTTAGAATTGATCAATATGCATTAACATATAGCAATATATTACTAACATGTAAATCAATAACCATAATCTTACTAGTCTAATATCCTATCAACACAAGCATAAAAAATCAAAAGAATATGCGAGAAATGAAAGAGAGAAGAGAGGACATATTTTTATGTGGTAAAACCCCAAATGGGGAAAAACCCATAGAAGGTTGATCTTATTATTCTTCAATAACTTTCACTCTTACAATGCTTGGAACTCCCACATATGCTATACATCACAACTTTACAATAATTTTCAATATCACAATTCATGTACCCAATGGGTCTCCTTCACCTCTATTATATATGGTAGAGGGATGGATGCTCATATCACATAATACATGTGGGATAAATCCACCTCCATTTTATAAAGAATCGTAATAGGATAATTTACTCGATGATGCATGTGGGTAACTCCTTTTTGATAATATAGAGAGTTACGAAGAGTATTATGCCTTCTTTTCTAGGTAGGACTCATTGTGTTTACAAAATGCATTAGCTAGGCTTGTACAACAGTAAGTGAGATCACTAGAAATTGCACTAGGCATCATTACACATTTCAACAGACCCAGCAAAGGTTCCACCCAAAGACATCAAGGATATTGTAGTGACTATGATGGCCTTACAATAGAAAATTGAACAAATCCACCTTGATTAGGCTAACCAATGTCAATTGTTGAACATCATAACTAAAAATGTGGGATCTAGATACCAGACTAGAAGATTATTCCAAAGAGGTTGTTTTCAATGAAGAACAAGGATCTTACACTCTCTCCCTGACACCCAGTCTCCACAATTTCAATATAAAAATTCATGTAAATTCTTCCCAAAGGTAGACATGTGCAAATTTGATGGTTTAGGTCCCTCAGTTTGGTTTACCTAGATGGAACCCTAATTTTCTGTCCATAGAATTAAGGATGATCTCCAAAATCTCAAAATGGGAGTCTTATATCTAGACTCATAATGTCGGTAATGGTGGAAATGGTATTAAAAATATAATCATCATTATGTCCCTTGGATATAGTTCGTGAATGTCCTTCATGTTCATTTTGAAAGGGACACTCACTACCTAGGAAGGTTGACCAAATTATACCAGAGTAGCATAGTTCTATAATATATTACAACATTTAATCAATTGGAAATCCTCATAGAGTTCCTATTTGATTCCTTTTTCCATGAATGCTTCATCACTGGCATCAAGGAGGGAATTCAAGCACATGTGATTATGTAGTGCTTGACAACCCGGTTAGAAGCTTGTGATAGAGCTAGAGAAGCTGAAATAGTGATCAAAAGCAAACCAAAATGGCATTAATTTCCACCTCACATTCTGTCTCCCCATGGATCCTACATATAACAATTACAAACCATCACCTCTAAGAATTCAAAATTCATCCCCTGATGCAATGGCCAAATCTCGATGCCTTGGACTTTTCTATAGTTGTGATGACAAATATTTCAGAGGACATAAATGCAAAGATTAGAAATTATTCCAAATAGATGTATGACCACATGAACACCCTCAAGAAATGATCATGGAGGGAACTTAAGAACCAAAAGTGGAGGATACTTCTCTACACTTGGAAGATGACCCCAATGTGAAAGCTCCTGGGAAGGAACCCCAAATATCACTCCATGCATTATCTAGTTTCTCCACTCCCTAGACATTGAAGTTGATAGGTTATGTCAAGCACCATAAAGTCATTGTATTAATTGATAGTGGCACAATCAATAGTTTCATTCATAGGAGAGTCACTGAAGAAACCCATGCCTATGTTAGGCCTATATTCACTTTCTAAATTATGATAGAAAATGGGGGTATGATGAAATGTGGTGGTCATTATGAAAACTTGTTAAACTCCAAATGTGTCACTAAAATCTTAAAACCCAAATGTTCGCTATTGAGATAGGTGGTTGTGATGTAGTTATGGGAGTGGAATGGATAAGGAATTTGGGACCAATCACCCTAGATTTCAAGGAACTATATATCAAATTTGTTAAGGAAAGGCACATAAATCATCTCAAAGGGATTATATCATCTTCTATAGAAATTATCTCCTATCACCATATGGAGAAACATCATTATGGTATCATTACACAATTCAATGCCATCTAAATTCTAGAAACACCCACATATGACATTCACCCTGATTTGTATATGTTTCTCTCGAAAGATCCATAGGTTTCTAAAATACCTAAGGGTTTATCGATAGCTTGTGGGAAGCATGACCATGGTATTCCACTAATTCTTGGCATCCAACCTCCTAGTGTACACCCATATTGACACCCCTTTTCCTAAAATAATGAAATAGGAAATATAAGTCGAGAGCTATTGGAGGATGGCATCACTCGTCCTAGTACAATCCCATATTCCTCAATAGTGGTTATGGTATTGAAAAAGGAATGCACTTGGCACATGCATTCATATTTTTAGGCTCTCAATAAGTTAACTATCAAGGATAAATTTCCCATTCTAGTCATTGATAATATCTTGGATGAGATTCATGGTGCCAAGTTCTTCACTAAACTAGACCTTTGGTCTGACTGCCACCAAATAAGGATGAAAGAATAAAACATTCCTAACACAACTTTTCACACACATGAAGGTCATTATGATTTCCTAGTCATGCATTTTGGCCTTCCCAATGCTCCATCCACCTTTTAGAGCCTCATGAAAATATTTTTCGACCTTTCCTTCACACATTTATGTTGGTTTTCTTTGACAATATTGTGATCTACAACACCATATGGGAAGGTCACTATGAGCATGTTGATCATGCCTTTCAATTATTGAATGACCATCAGTTATTTGCAAAGTGTTCCAAATGTGCTTTTGGGGTTACAAAGGTTGAATATATGGGTAACATTGTGAGTCAAGATGGAGGGAAGGTGGACCCAAAGAAAGTGGTAGCTATGCAATATTGGCCATGCCAAAAAAATATCAGTAGCTTGCAGGGGTTCCTAGGAATGAATGACCATTATATAAATTTTATGAAAAATTATGGAAAAATTGCAACTCCCTTAAAATCATTGCTAAAAAACAATGCATTTTTTTCGGAGCAAATAAGCTGAGTGGGCCTTCTCCACCTTAAAGAATTCCATGTGCATTGCTCCAATCTTAGAAATGCCTAATTTTGCTATCACTTTTACCTTAGAATGTGATGCCTGGGGATGAGGTGTTGGAGCAGTGTTGATGCAGGAGGGATGCGCTTTGGCCTTCACCAATAAGTATTAATGCGATCAAAATTTTGGAAAATCTACATATTGAAAAGGGATGATGGCCATACTTTACGCAATGTATACATGGCACCCTTATTTACTAGGGAGACATTTTGAGATAAAGACTAGCCATCACAATTTAAAATATTTTCATAAACAATAGTTTTTATCTCCAGAGAAACATAACTAGGTTACTAAAATGTTGGGGTATGATTATAAGATTATATATAAGAAGGGTAGAGAAAATGTGGTGGCTGATGCATCATCTAGGAAATATAAAGAGGGGGGATCTCTATTTGCATTATCCTTACTAGTTCTAGGTTGTCTCAAGTAAGTGCATCAAGAATGGATGGCGAGTAACACCAAAGTGTAACTCATCCAACAACTTAAGGAAGATATGAAACCTCCTACAAGGAATGCCTAGCACCAAGATACATTTTTCTATAAAGATTGTAGTTTTTGGCATCAAATTCAACCTTAAAACAAACAATATTATAGGAGTTACAGTCATCACCCTTAGCAAATCACTCGGTCCTTCACAAAACTATAAAAGTATTAAGCACTTATTCCTTTGTGAAGACATGAAAATAAGCATCCAAAACTTTGTTGCAATTTGCAACACTTTCCAAAGACATAAGGGAAAAATAGTGAAGTCGCTAGGGGCCTTGTAGCCACTTCCAATTCCAACCCATGTATGGATTAATACTTCTATGTATTTTATAGTGGGGCTTCCTAGAGCTAGTGATAAATCAATCATCATGGCGGTCATTATTCTTCTTTCCAAATATGCACACTTTTGTTCCTTGTCACATCATTTTACATCATAATTAGTGGCACAAGTCTTCATGGATCAAATTTTTAAGTTATATGTCATGCCCACTTCCATTGTCTTTTATTGAGACCCTACCTTCATGAGAAAATTTTGGAAATATTTCTTTAAACTTTAGGGTACATGGTTAAAAATCAACATCACCTATCATCCCCAAACAAATGGTCAAACATAAGCAGCCAATAAGAGATTGGAAACCTATTTGAGATGCTTCATGTCAGAATGACCACACCAATGGGTACAATGGATTCCTCTTATAGAATGGTGGTATAGTAATAGTTATCATGGAGCTACCAAAATGCATGCAAAAATGATCCCATATGAAGTTGTATATGGCCAAAAATAATTGTCTGTAATTTTGTATTTACTAGGAACTTCCAAGGTCCATGCAGTAGATATCACACTTCACACCTAAGCAATTATTCTTGGCACACTTAAAGGACATTTTGGCTATGGATCAAAATAGAATGAAATAACAAGTGGATCAAAATCGCTCCAAGCATTCATTTGCAGAAAGAGATTGAGTGTTTCTTTGAATTCAACCTTATCAACATACAATATCAATCAAAATTAACCTCCACTAGAAATTAGATCTGAAGTTATATGGAATTACAAGATCATCCAATGCATTGGACATGTGCCCTACAAGCGAGATTTGATAGATCGCTCCAATATCTGCCCAATATTTCATGTACCTTGTCTCAAAAAAGTGGTGGGATCCAATTGTAAAGTACATACCAAATTACTAGAACTTGATGAGGAAGGCTCCATTTGGCTCCAATCAGAAGCAACATTGGATCCCAAGGAATGTCAATTTCATAAGCGTACAATTAAATAAATCTTGATCTAGTGAAAATACACAAAACTAGAAGATGCCTCATGGGAGCTAGAAGGGAATTCACAGTAGTTTCCTCACCTTTATCCTTGAGGATAATGCTACTTCTGAAGGGGGGGGGGGGCATATTAGTGTCCTACCCTAACCCCTTAAAAATATAGATAGGATGTTATGTATTGAGGTCATCTCTATTAAATAAGGCCAATAAAGTAGATGTAGTATAAAATAAATTATTTCTAAGAAAGCTTACTAGAAGGTTCTAGCTACTAGAACATTTATTCTCTCGGAAATGTCTAGAAGGTTTCTCCTACTAGAAATTACATAGGAGTTTAGATAGAACTACGTAAAGAAATCAGTGCAATGGAATGTGATGTCCTATAAAGTGGTTTGTAGTTAAAGATTGGATTCATTTGTAGGTTTCCCCCTCAAAGAGGAAAGTGAACATAGATTTCATCAATAAAGGTATTTCTATTGTGATATTTGGTTATTTGCAAATGCCTACTATTGAGGTAATTCTGTCATTCTCATTCTTAAATTTCGCTTTATTCTATTATTTCTATTATTGATTTCTTATTTTTCTAGTAAGGTACATAACATAAGGATGCCTATGTCAGACCATAGAAGCCAACAACAAGGAGTATCCCCATTATCCCACTTGCACTTGACTTCATAACCAAATCTGATTGAAAACATTGACTCTTCATTACAGGGGAAGTGTGTGATGGTATAAAGGAAATGACAACCATTGATATTCACTCTCTGTCATTAATTTTACATACAATTTGCATTGAGACATGGACTCCATGCAATACTTTGGTTTATTCATACTAAAATAGGTTATCAAAAGGGTAAGGGGGATAATTCCCCTTTTACTTTCAACAGTATCCATCATTTAGATGAGAGGTTGCATTAGCTAAACAACCATCCTGGAGATTGTTCTCTCTCAGGACATGTAAATACTATATGGTTTCAAAACAAATAGTTTCTTTTTGTACTCTTAAAATGAGACTGACAAGTTTCCATTATACTAGATAAATAATTATCTCATAAATCTTATAACTATAACTAATTCATTGATGATCTTAATGGTCTTGATGTGTTTTTGGAGTCCAAGATTTTAAACCCTTGAAATAGAGCTAGTGCCTCAACCTAGTTATTTAATATTTCACCCAACCTCCATTTATAACTAATTTTTTATTTCTTTTGAAATAAAAGATAATCCCTACCCCTATCACTCATATATTTTATTACTTCTTTAAATTTATATTTTCATTAATTAATTTACTTTATTTAGTAATTTCTTTAATATTCATTATTTTATTTTATTTATATCTATATAATATTATCTTTAAAAATTCTACATTTTATGATTATCCTTATCCTCTTATCTTCTTATGAGAGATGGAATGTCCACTCAATAACTCAAAATTTAACATATAGTTAAATCCAAAATAATTTTACAAATAATATTCTTAAAATATTAATAGTGGTGTAGCAATTTTATGTTATATGGTGGTTTTGCCTACTATGGATAGAGTGTTCACTTGAAATTTCAAGTCGTTCAAAATTGAAACACGATTAAATCCAAAAATATTTATATATAATATTGTGAAAAGATTAATAATAATGGTTAAGGATTATTTTTTATTATTTTTAATAAAAACAACATTTAGATATAGTATTCATTTAAAATATTATTAAAATATTTTTGGTGGTGTAACAATTTTATGTTATATAATTTTTGGTGGTTTCACCTACAATTCACTTGAAACTTCAATTCATTCAAACTTGACAAATGATTAAATCCGAAAATATTTATATATAATATTGTTAAAAGATTATTAATAATAATGATTAAGAATTATTCTTTATTATTTTTATTAAACAACAACATCTGGATAAAACTTCAAGTCATTCAAAATTGACACGCTTAAATCCAACAATATTCACATATAATATTCTTAAAATATTAATTTTAGTATTTAAGGTTTATACTTTATTATTTTTATTAAACAACCACAATGATACATTCACATAGAAATTCATAATAATAATGATGCATTCATAAAGAAATTTATAAACTACTTAAAAAACTAATACAAAAATTATAAAAACATAATAAAAAATCTTATATTAAAAAATATCTTTGTAGGGACTACTTTAGATTATTAGACTTAAACTTTAAATTATAATAAAAAATATCTTTACACAAGCTACTTTACTCACGAGATTGTTAGGCTCCAGCCTTATGTATGGGAGCTTTAGTGTGATCATCCTTGTGACGAATTCCACTTAAATATAATATATTTTAATAGATTGAGTTAACCAAATGGACATATATAAAGCAATGTTTCACGGGAACTTGTCCTGCAGGGTCGGGGTTGCGTTTCTGTATTTCTTGCGTCTTGGGGACGTCGAAACTTCATGCGAAATGTCTTGGGACGTTTCACTTTGGGAAAAACTTAGCAAAACGCATGGCGAAATGTTTCGGTCTGAGGTGAAACTTGTTTCTCCATGATGAAACTTGGGGGGGGCCTTCCTGGCGTCCCGCACGAAACTCTGAAACTCTGATGAACCTTATGGGAAACCCGCATGAAACTCCGAACCTTCAACAAACCTTCTAGGAATCCAAATAATCATATATAATCATGATGAATCGTGTAATGTGTTTGCATCATTAATTTATCATATTCTGAATTACATTGCATGATTGCACAATGCTGAATGTAGTATTTAGTAATTTACTTATTTGCATAGGATGAATTGTTATTGTTGGGATTTATATTTTTCATATTTTTTGTATTTTTAGAATTTTTATGACCTCGGCGCCCCCCCATCCCCCCTAATTTTCGTAAAATTTGGGGGTGGTCTCCACGCATCCCGTCGTCCTGGAACCTTGGGGGAACATTGATATAAATAGATGGTATAAGAAATTAAAGCCCTAGATTTGCCTAATCTTTTCGATATGGCATCATCTAGTATCTTGAACCTTTAGTAAGGTAGTATATTCCATATGGCTTGGTTAGTGCTGGGGCATCATCGATATTCAAATCAGATCTATGAGCACAACAACAATCTTCACTACTTGACATGATGATTAGTGGACTCGACCATTCTGATCCTTATTAGCTAGTCAATCTAGACAATGGAATCGATTTTGATTCTAACAAGAGCTATAGTAACATATTTATGACCAAATAAAATGCCTTGGGAAAGTCCTACCTACAACACACTAATTATTACATAAATGTGGACTCTAGTTGGGTTGCATGGCTTTAATGTTAGTGTTTTCATCATTTTTTCCCTTGGTTAAATGTGAAGACTATGGGCCAGGACCTATAAATCATGTACTACTCAGATGACAATTTATCCAAAGACCTAATTTTTGTGTCCTATCCAAGTGCCTACAACCTAAGAATAAAGATGCTATAAAGGACAAGGGGTGGTCCATGGAAAATAGTATTCAGGTGCCAAAAACTATTGAAAGTAGATATGGCACGTCATTCAATCTTCTATCATATCCATATGTTTCAATGAATGATCAATCTAATAACACGATCATATTGAGGGAGTGAGTCTAGAGTAGTGACCATGGGGAAAAAGTAAAGAATCGGATTAATACTTTGGGAAATAATGTTCCTAAATTTAATTTCTCTTTTCATACGACATGATTTGGTCATTCAATATCATCTACCTTCTCAGATGATAAGAACACAAACCTTATTCCTAATTTTGACGACTCTAGTTTGATTGTTGGAGGGTCCAATTTTGTAGGGGTCTACTAGATATTGATATGTTGAGTGGTTCCAAGGAGACTGAGATGAAGGTGGATCATCAGGAAGTGAATGAATGTACTAAAATGGAGAGAAGGAGATGCTTGACTGGACTTAGGAGAAGATTTGAAATTGGGGAAAAACCGACAACTCTTTGGTAAAACTTTGGTTGGAAAATTTCAAGGTTGGCACTTCTCAATGGATTCTTTAATTTTGTAGATCTAGATTCAGTGGGCAATGGTGGTGGGCTATGGGTTAGTTTTTCACATTCTCACTGGAGGGTGGTTGGGGTTTATATATCGGTCCAAGGTGGACCCCATTGAAATTTTGGAGGGATGATGGTTTGAAGGTACATCCTATTTGGCACTGAAGTTGTTAAGGCCCTAAACCTTATCCATTATTAGTGATTTAGTTATGCTTAGGTCAAATCAATGGTTGGTAACATCATGATCATTTTTAATCCTATTTATAACAAAGGAGATTCATTTGTAGAAGCATCCCATATTGTCTTGTGCATTGGATATATTGTAGAAATATGTTCCCCCCTCAAAAATTATTGTTATTCATTAACTCTTTATCATTAGCAAGGAATGGAGATACCCTTCTCTATGTTTCTATGCTACTTGCCGAATTTGGTTCATAACGTTTGGCATAAGAGCCATTTTTCTGGGACATTTCAATGGATTTTTTTTTTAGGATCCCTGGAGGACATATAAAGGTAATATTGGTAAACATTGAAGGTCCTCATTCTCTATAAGTTTGGAGTTACATTCTGTGGAAGTTAGGGTTTTGACTAGTCCAAAAACTAGTCTCAAACAAGTGTTCTAAGTAAAACTATTGTATATGAATATTGAATGATCCAATTGTGTGTAACAACCCATTTCTGAGCCCATAATGTAATGATGTATGTACGATGAAATGGATAGAAGTCAAACATAATGGTGTAGGATGAACATATGTATTGCAATGATGTATAATGATATTAATATAAATTCTCAAGTGGTTGCAGATGAATAAGGATGAAGAAGATATGGGTGGCTATGATTCCACAAGTGGGGGAAGTGAGAAAGGGAGCTAAGGGGGAGACAACCCTGATGACTTATTAATATAAGTCATTATCCCCTTCTTGAAAAAAATATATAACGATTTTATCCTAAGTCTCTTAAATCCATGTTATGAGAGTGGATTTATTATCCTTAAATGTATTAATTATCTTAATACGAGATTAAGAGGGGGAAAGTGGGATCCTCTTGAGTTCCACATGGAAATTCAAGGCCATGCATATATAATGTGAGAATGGAGTTCAAGGCTCATTCATTCTAACATTGATTATGTGATTTAGTTATTCATTATAGGGATCATACATTTGATATTGTGCCTGAGAAAACATGTCCTACAATTGAGGTCCCTAGAGCCCCAACACAAAGACTCTTTGGTTGGTCTGTGTTGGACCAATGGAAGGGGATGGGGAAAACCTGAGGGACTATTGAGTAAAGAAAAGGGTTCCATTCCTTGTGTTGTGGAGGCTAATAGGGGATGCGTGCTAGTGGGTTGGGGTGGCTATAGATGGGGTTTGGAACAAAGGTAAATGGATTTGTCAATGGATATGTGTCTGAATTTGGTTATTCCTTCTGTCCTATAGGATGAGTTATGAGATGAGTAGAGGAATCAGGAGACTTCACCACAAGATAAGCCATAAACGACCAAGCTAAATATGACTGCATTTTTGGTTGTGTGATAAATGACTGCTAATTTGCTACCAATGGTCTCCAATTAAAATGTGGTCATTTATATGTGGATTTTGGTCATTTATCTCTCATTTTGTACTAGTGACTCAAGATTTAAAGATACATTAAGAAGCAAAGGGTTATAGTACTTATCAATTTTGTTAGTACACATAACTTTATTAATAAAAGATTGACAGAGTGCCTCAATTGTTTTATGTATCCAGTGATCAATTTTCAAGTATTTGTTGCTAATAGAAGAAGTATTGACTATGGTGGGAGATGAAATAACATTAAACATAGTATGGGAAACTATAATTTGTTAAGCCCCATGTAATATGCCATTCCCATTGGAGGAGTAGATCTTGTTCTAGGGATTTGATGATTGAGAACCTTGGGTATGGTTAAATTTCTACAAACTACAATAAATTATTGATGAAATTTGAATTGGAAGGAATTCAATTTGAACTCAAAGGATTAAAATCTCTACCTACTCAAATTTTCATTTCTCATAGAATGAAAAAAATCGTAAAAGAGGTGTGTATTGGATTTATTGATATAATTTATTCTATGGAAATAAAGGATGAAGATGAAATAATTCCATATGAATAAAAATGTACCTTGGAAATGCACCACGGAGTCTTCTAAGATATTCCTAAGGGAATACCACCATTTATAGTTCTGAACATCAAATTGAACTCATACCTAGAAGTAATCCTACTAAAACACTTTATAGATAACCTCATATAAAGAAATAGGGTATTGAAAAAATGGTACAAGACATTTGGATGTATGTATTATTCAATAAAACATAAGTTCCTTTCCATCACTAGTAGTGATGGTGATAAAAAAAATATAATGCTTGGATAATGTTTCTTGATTACATAGATTTAAAGAAAATCACCATCAAGGATAAATTCCCCATTACAAATATTGATGAGATATTCCCCATTACAAATATTGATGAGATATTATATGAAATTCACGGTGTGGATTATTTCAAAAATTTAGATCTTAAATCAAGATAGCATCAAATCAAATTAAGAGAGCAAAACATTCCTAAAACATCTTTTAGAACACATGAAGGGAACTATGAATTATTGGTAATATGCATTTGGATTGAATTATGCTCCTTATACTTTTCAAAGTTTTTTTGAAAAAAATTGAGGTCATATTAGAGATTTTCTGTTGGTTTTCCTTGATGATATATTTATCTATAACAAATAATGGAAAGAACACATTAATTATATGGATCAAGTCTACAAGTTGTCGAGAACAATCGATTATATGTACAAAATTCCAAGTGTTCTTTTGGGAAACAAGAAATAGAGGATATGGGTCATGTTGTTTTAGGAGAAGGGTCAAGGTGGATCCTCAAAATATTCAAGCTAACTCAAAATGGACTATTCCTAAGAACATCAAGAGTCTTGAAGGATTTTTGGGATTTGCAATATATTATAGGATTTTTTTTAGAATTGTGGCATTCCCACTGACATCTCTTTCGAAGAAAAAATCATTTGTATGGAGAGAAGAGCCTATCTTGGCATTCTCAATCCTAAAGGACACTATGTCTTCTACACTAGTATTGGAAACACCTAATTTTGGTAAAAAATTCATATTCAAATGTGATGCAATATCAGGACATGGAATTGGATAAGCATTAATTCAAGAACTAGGGAGATTGTTGGGTTTTTAAAGTGCACAATTCACAGGAAAAGACTTGGTGAAATGTGCATATGAAAAATGAATGGTAGCAATTTTACATGCAGTAAAAAATGGTGACCACAGTGGGAGTCAAAACCACAACATTTTGAGTGAGTATTTTTGAAGTGAAGACAAACCATGATAGCCGAGCGTACTTTTTATAACAAAGAGTGTCATCAAAAGAGAAACAAGAGTGGGAAGTGAAAATGAAAGGGTTTGATTTTGAAATAATATACACAAAATTTAAAGAAAAAGTGGTAGCATATGCCCTTTCCAGAATAGGCATATGCCCTTTCCAGAATAGAAGAATCCTCCAACTTATACTTCATGACATATTTCATTATTGTCTAGTTGGAAGAAGATCACCATGTTAGAATAAATTTACCCCATCGATACTTAGGATATATTTTATTCTACTATTTTATTAGTTTCCTAAGTGTTAGAGTAAGTCTTGTGGCCCCATTAGAATACTTGGACCTTATCTCTTGATTTTTATCCACAAGTGCGCCCCACCGCTACTTTGTTTCCTACTTTTACCTCTTCTTTACTTGCTTAATGCCACCACCTCTTCCTGCCTTTTCTCCTGAAAATATTCCAGCATATTGTTTTTTCAGTCACTTCAGATACTGAGGATTTTGTGCAAGATAATGATCTAATGGTTATTGGGAAGTCCATCATGCAGTGTGAAGTTGTTAGTTGCGTTCTCACTTCCACTTTCTAATATTCTAATTCAAATTCTGAAGATCATGAGCCAGTTGTTGTAGCTCATTCACACTCAGAGCCTCTCATTGGTTCACATTTTGGTATGTCATTGGATTCTATATAGGCAGAATTATAGTATGGAGTTGTTTCATTCGCTCTCACTATCATGCTTCCCATCCACTGACTGATTATGATTGGCACATGGTCTTAGAGTTGCATAGAATATGGAGGACATCATCAGGAATCATTTGGACATAATCTCAGGAACTTCAAGTCTCGTGATCACATTACACTTCTTCCCAAGAAGAAGATTCCTCTAGAAACACCTATTTCATTAAATTTGGACATATTAGGCAAAATTTGGACTAAAAAAGTGTGAATTTAGACTTTGAAAAGTGTGTTTTTCTATTCGAATAGTGTGTTTTTTAACTACTTATGAACCCTAAAATTGCAGTTTTTTATTATGAAACTATGAATTTCAATTCAAAAAGTGTGAATTTCAAATAAAAAAATGCAAATTTTGATTTGAAAAGTGTGAATTTCAAATAAAAAATGCAAATTTTGATCTGAAAAGTGTGAATTTCAAATAAAAAAATGCAAATTTTGATTTGGAAAGTGCAATTTTCATTTGGAAATGTGCAATCTTTTAAGGTGAAAAGTGCAATGTCTATAATATTCAGTCCTTGTTTGAATGGCAAGTTGATCATTCTTGTTTATTTTTTGATACAGTATCAAGGATATCTAGCTTTTTACATATATAGTTTTAGTAGTTTCCAAATGAGGCAGGAATTCTCTGCGTAATCTATATAGGCAAAACTTACTTACACACTAGTAACCAACAAATGGTGTATTCTGCATCACGGTAGTAATTTTCCTGAAATTCCTAGAGGCTTGTAGACATTCCATATGCTCAACGTTTTCTCACCTAGCCAGGTTGATAGACATAAAAGAAGGATTGTAACAAAATATAAATTTGTTGGGCCAAGATCCCATCAAATGATATCCATAGGAACATTCATCCCACTCTCAACACTATGCCCCATCTGTTCTCGTTGTGCCTTAACTGCTGCAAGGCCCTGTTAACACCTAAAAAGTGATCACTACCTCATCTCCCTCACCACATGACTCATTTGTCTATTTTTTCCACCATTTTCGCCTCCAAAACCTCAAAAAACCATTAAAAAGCCACCAAATGGCAAAAAAACCCCATTTTTTCCCCAAAATAATTTAAATTTCCTCCAAAAATAGAAAAAACCCTCTAAAAGGGCCCTAAATTCCCAAAAATCAAATAAAAGGGAATACAAAATATAAAAAAAAGAGGAAAAAGAGGGAAAAATGAAGCAAAAGCCCTATACAATTGACCTAAACCATATGGTGCCAAAAACCATGGGTCAACACTCCACCATTGAAAACCTATAAATACGTGATGGAGGCTCTCCATTTCATATCCACAATCTCTCCTATCCTCACACTGCCAAAATCACTCTTGAAAACCCTAGCTCTCCATTTGAGCTAACTTCACATTTGAGTGCCCCTTTTGGCCCATATCCAAAACACTTTGGAGAAGGAGAAGGAACCCATTGGACCTTGGAGGCAACCCTCCTGGACTACTGCAAGAGCTTCACCAACCTCAACACTTGAGGTAAATTTATTTTGGTTCCCATTGTTTAATACAAAAGAAAATTCTCATCATATTACTGTCTTTTTATTTCTTGTTGATGCACATGCTAGTTTAAGTTTACTTTGCTTTACTGTCATATTTTACTATTTTATTGAATTGCTACTAAGGAGTCCCTTCTCCTTAGTAGGTGCTCATTTGCACAAGCTAGGGTGAAAACCCTAGCTACAGTTTTGGCGACTCCGCTAGTGTTCCTTTGAGTTTTTGGTTATAATTTTTAAAAGTTTTTAATTTTCTGTAAGAATTTTTCTGTTTTCCCCTTTCGGTTGTCCTTTTCGGCAGTTGGGTTTGCCGCCAAAAATCGCGTATTTTTTCCTCATAGCTGCGATCCGATCGCAGCTTTCAGCCTATTTCCTGCGATCTCCCCGTGGCTTTCAGCTTGTTTCCTGCGATCTCCCCATGACTTTCAGTCTGTTTCCTACAATCTCCCCGTGACTTTCAGTCTGTTTCCTGTGATCTCCCAACGGCTTTCAGTCTGTTTCCTGCGATCTCCCTGTAGCTTTCATCCTGTTTCATGCGATCTCCCCATGGATTTTAGCTTGTTTCCTGCGATCTCCCTGCGGCTTTCATCCTGTTTCCTGTGATCTCCCCATGGCTTTCATCCTGTTTCCTGCGATCTTCCCACGGCTTTCAGCCTATTTCCTGCGATCTCCCTGTGGCTTTCAGCCTGTTTCCCGCAATCCGGCCACGCAGTTTTGCCACAGACCCGCGATCTGTTTTCTGTGCTTTTTTACCTTGTTTGAACCTAGAACTTTGTTGCAATATTTTCTGCACCTGCACAACCACCTGTTCTATCTGTAGCCATACTTACCTACAACCTTTTTCTGTAGTTTTCTTTCTGTTCCATTTACAGAGTTTTTTAAGTTTAAGCATTTCAATTGAAAAAAGAAAATTTTGCATTACAAGTTTAATTTCTGCATTATTATTATTAGTTAGAAAGTCACCCACCCCGTGGCACTTTTAATTGGGTTCATTATCTCACACGCACACACTCTGTCACCTAATTCAAGTGAGCCTTAAAAAACTATTAAACACAACCAACATTCTAACCCCACTTGGGGAACACAAGAATATTGTAGTTAGGTAGGATAGGGGGGATAGGAATCCAAATAACACCCCTCGGTCACTTATACTTGAGACATAGTTGTTGTCCATTAGGGAACCAAAATCCCCTAGTATTTTTTGGCATGGTCACAACCAATTTATCAGAGGGCCTCTCCCTTAGGAGGGTTGAAGTAGCCAGACTGGTTTCGGAGGCCTGAGTGGAATACCGCAATCCATTCAGTAACCGAAGGCTACCTACTCGTTGGTCTGCGTGTGGTGATTCCTTTTAGGCCCACACGGTGATAGGATCGGAGTTGCAGATTCACCTTTTCTGGATGTGTCATGAACGGGGTATCTTAGTTGCCTTTCGTCTAGGATTGTCTTACCCGGTGTCCCTCCCGGTAGGGGGATATCTATAGCCACTTAACTCTACTATCCATATTGTCTGACCTTGATTTCATCACCTTGCAGAGGATATGTCTGGTTGAGTTAGAATACTATTTAGCTAGGTGTTTTCATGCTCCCTTACCTCCCTTTGGTCTAGCGAGTCACTATTTTTATTTTTTAGGAAACCTGCTGCTTATTGGTATTTTGACCATTGTTGTTGACGCTCTGCTTATTGTAGCACAGCTGTTACAGTGAGTGTTTTGAGCTAGTTGTTGGCCTATGTGCTGTATTTTTTGCGCTCTCCTTTTGCACACTCGGCTGCATTAGGGTTTTTGAGCTGTTTATCACTCAACACGACCCCTAGATACTTAGAACCATCTATCATCATTGAGTCCCCGAGACACTCTCGGTACCTCCGGGGCGAGCCCCTGCATCACATTTCACTTGACATCACCCGTCATAGACGTTGGGATTCATCACTCGACTCCACTCGTCGACGACATAGAGCTCCATCCCCTGGCCTTGACGCCCCTTATTTAAGATCTGATTCTGAGGCAGAGTCCGAGAACCCCACTTACACTGCACCAAACAGCCCCATGGCTGGCACGACATCCAACACTTTCTTTGTAAGGACCATTGGTGGAGCATCCACCAGCACCCCAGCTACCACACCCGCTTTGGGTATGCCCTCGATGGGGCCCACACCCACCATTCCGATCACTGTGCCCATTCCAGCGACTAGCATACCCAACCCAACTCCACCAGTGACTCACACTATGCTTGGCGGTGCAGGACCATGCCATACCACCTTCGTTCCTCCACCTGGGGGCAACATCCCAATCCTAAAACCAACCCCTACACTTGGGGACATTGGCCCCAACGTGGTCACGACCACCAGTATGTCACATCCTTCTACTAGTTTTCCATTCATGGCTAGTCTCAACCTTCCTGATCTGGCCATACTGACCAGCAATCCCATCAGACACGACTTTGCGTGGCCTCACATGCCCGCCAAGCTCCCATCAGACATCCCTAAGTTTGAGGGCAAGGCAGGTGAAGACCCCCAAAACCATATTATGTCCTTCCATCTATGGTGTTCCTCCAACTCCATAGTGGATGAATCTGTCTGACTCCGTCTGGTACAACGCACCCTCACTGGCTCTGCAGCCAAGTGGTACATCGAGCAGCCCCATGGGACCCATGCCACCTTTAATTCCCTCGCCTCGACATTCCTGCAGTTCTTTCAGTTACCTGTCCGCTATGACGCGGGAGTTGAAATCCTAGTGTCTTGCAGATAGAATACGGCCACCCACATCATTGACTACATTCATGAGTGGTGGCGACGCCGAATCCTGTGCAAAATCAAGTTAGATGACCGTATCTTCTTAGATTGGTTTCTAAAATATCTCCTTCCTGTCATTGCCAAGGATCTGGCATTCGAACAACCCCAGTCTGAGGAAGAGGCCATCCTCAAAGCCCAACAATTTGACCTTATTTACGCCCAGTTTGGTTACCTATATACCATTATGCTTGATGCCCCCCACGACGATTCCTCCCGAAATGATGCGCCGGGGGCATCCCATGCCGCAGATGGCATTATTGGTCGTATTGCCTTGCATAACCAACCCTTTTCCATAGCATGTACTAATGCTGGACCCGACCTTTCATGGGCTACATCCCACTCTGGAGCAACCAATTCATATGCTCCCATAGCCCATAACCACCATTCCCATGGACCATCATGTCCACCCTAGTGCTTCGGCCATACATCCCCCACTTACGTCCCACCAGTCGCAGCTCAGCCATATTACCATCCACAGGTTGCGCATGCTCCTGTATCCTCTCAAGCCCCCCTCGCTTATTATCCGCCACAGGCAGCACCTGCGGAAAACCCACAACCCGTCACACAGACGTATCCGCAACCTCCACAAGGTTTAGCACCTGCACTGCCTCCACCCATTTATTATCCACCGTAGCCTACTCCCGCACCTGCACAACCCCATAATCCACCTATCGCCCAAGGGCAAGTGTATTCCCAACAAAATCCGCAGCATAACCAAAATAACCAACGCCAACAAGGCCAACAAAACCGCGACAAAGGACGTAACCGCGGGAACAACCCCCCTCCAGACCAAGGCGGCCAACCCCCTAATCCCCCAAACAATAATAACATGGCACTTGCCAACCAAAACCCCGACAGGCCACCCAAACAAGCTAAAAACCCTAATTTGCGAACAAACCACCCTTGTTCTATTTACGGGGTCTATGGCCATTACACACACGCTTGCCCACATTTGCAATGGGCTCGACAAATCTGGACTGATGATGCCCATCGCCAAGGGCACGCGGCTCCTCAGGCACCGCCCAACCCCCCACCACCTCAGACTCAACCCTTGGTGTTACAAAACCCTTTACCAACCCAAGGCGTAGTAAACACTCAACCGTTGGTTCCCCCTCAAGGAAACGTGCCACCATAACAACAAATCACTTATGCCGCTCCTGATCAACCCATGATAGACTCAGGTACCCATCACTTGTTAATGATGTTATCCACCGATGTCAACCTTCAAACCCGTCGGAACCAATATGGCTCCACCCCTGAAGTCCCTCCTACCGACAAAAACACCAACGCTCTTCCCACCGATCAGTCGTTACGAATACCTTCAGCCCCATTAGATGGCACCCCGAAAGCCCCTCGCTTTCCACTTCGCCGCATCAACAATAACCCCAATGCCCGCGTCGCATCTAATTACAACATCGTAGATGACTTAACTCAGTGCCCCGCAGCCATGTTTGCGTTAGAAGTCTTAAAAAACTGTCCTACACAACACAAGACTTTGCTCTCTGACATTGGTGCTGTTGACCCAACCGATTCACGAATGATGGCCTTTGATTTGGACCAATCCGAACCACGCCTGCCTTCCACATTAGCATTCCAAGTTTCTGTATCCATTCGGAATCTTGTCATCCATCGGTGCATCATCGATGAAGGTGCCTCTACATGCGTTATGTCCACATTCGTTTGGCAGAAGTTGGGATCCCCTACTCTCCAGCAGTCCACCACTGCGCTACGAGCCTACGACGACCGTTCAGCTCAACCCCAAGGTCTCTTAGCTAATGTCCCTGTCCAGTTGGTTGGTAAAACAGTGCTTATTGACATAGAGGTCATCAACGCCCAACTTGATTATAACCTCTTACTTGGACGCAATTACATGTATGACATGCGGCCGGTTTCCTCATCCATTTTTCATACCATGATGTTCCCCCATGACGAACGCATGGTCAAGGTTGATCAACTCACCTATTAAAATCCCAATGCCCCAACTGCACCCGAAAATGTTCTCCCCATGGTTGAACAACCTGTTTGTGGTGCATCTACCTCATTGGTTTCCTCAGTGGGACCCAGAGTTTACTCAGATACTCCGATGACCTCAACATTCCAATCCATTCCACCCCCGTCACCAGTGACAGAAATATCTGACTTATGTACCCTTTCCCACAATACACCAACACCTAACCATCAACCGCCCTTGCTACCCCAACCACCATTGGTACCTAGTCATGTTGGTGTTACACCCATCCACACAATCCCCTTCCTATTCCCTCCTTCGGGAGTAGTAAGCGCCCCGGTTATGGCTACTCTCAGACTCCCAGGGTTAACTTTAGGACTACCTGTGTGGTATATCATGCCTCCGGTTCCCCCCCCGACACCAAATGTCGTCCTACAACCGGTGCAACCCATCACCACTACTAGTCAACCACCTCCTGATGTCATTACTCCTTCCTCATCCACCAATCCATCCCCTCTTATCAAGCACACTGGGGGTAGAGGCCCACAACCATACACTGCTTTATCCCCGCCCAAAATGGTTAAAAACCCCCCCACGTTTCGTGCTCCTCCCAAATTCTCTTTGTGTGATGAGTTGGGCCATGCTACCCATCAATGTCCACAATTTCCTGCATTACAAGAGCACATGCAAATGCTTGACAACGAGCCCAACATCCCGGTTGTCCAACTCGACCCTACCCCTAAGCCTCATGATAAATCACTGCGTACCAACCACCCTTGTGCAATATGCGGTATTTACAGCCATTACTCACATCACTGTCTAGATCTCCCAGATTACAGAGCAACTCTCTATGAGATGAATAACTTGGACCTCGAGACGGCTCCCCCCACCATTGAAGAGATCCACCCCCCAACATCCCCGCCAACCGGAGAGATTAATACCATTTATATGATTTATTCTACTAGCACTCCCTCGTCAACCGATTTGACGACCCAAAGTTTCCACAATGATGAGGAGATTCTCGAGGCTCTTACTACACCTGATTATCCTTGGGAGGATATGCACCATCGTTCCTATTTCCTCCCGGAAGAGTCCTCCCCCACGACAGCCACCCAATTTTCAGTTGAGTCCAAAGATTTCCTCCCCACCAAAGTCGACTGGTTTAAAGAGCCAATTCCCGCTCTCGATGCCTTCGAGGAAGGTAACATGGCCAACATTTCACCCACAATCCACATTGATGTCTCTACCCCAGCCAGTGCCCCTGAACTCATTACTTTGGGAGCCTCTTGCATCGAGCACGAGATCGGAGAGTACAAGAAACTTTTCCAAGAGTTCCGCGATGTCTTTTCCTGGTCCTACACCGAAATTCCTGGTCTTGACCTCGCTATCATAGAACACCACATTGACACGTGGCTAGATGTACCCCCCGTTCGCCAAAAACAGTGCCCCATTCATCCATCAAAGCTCCCCACCGTTAAAGCCGATATTGAGAAACTTCGTGCAATAGGTTTCATTTATCCTATTGCATACACCTCTTGGGTTTCCAATCCCGTCCTTGTTAACAAGAAACAAGGCACCATCAGTGTATGTACTGACTTCCACGATTTAAACCGAGCATGTCCCAAAGACAACTTCCCCACGCCATTTATTGACCAAGTCATCGATGCATGTGTGGGGCATGAGGTCCTCTCCTTCATGGATGGTTTCTCTGGATACAACCAGATTCAAATCCGCAAGGAAGATCAATACAAGACTGCCTTCACCACCCCATGGGGCACCTTTTCCTATCATGTCATGCCTTTCGGCCTTAAAAATGCTGGCGCCACCTTCTAGTGGGCTATGAACTATTGTTTTCATGACTTGGCCCATATCCTATTAGTCTATCTTGACTATCTCACAGCACGTTCCAAGAAACGATCTGACCACCTTAACGACGTTCAGCAAATTTTTATGCGTTGTCGCACGTATCAGATCCGCTTGAACCCACTCAAGTGCGTCTTTTGCATTCCAGCAGGCCGGTTGTTAGGTTTCATTGTTTCCCACAAAGGAATCGTTGTAGACCCCCTCAAAGTTCAAGCCATATTAGACCTTCCCATACCACGCACGCTCCGGCAGCTACAGAGCTTACAGGGGAAATCTAATTTCCTCTGCCGCTTCGTTCCTAATTATGCCACCACAGTTCATGGTTTCTTACGTCTACTTCGTACTTACATACATAGTGCATCCTGCCTTAGACATGGGGCATATATTCTAACTGACTCAGAAGGCCACCCCTTGCGCAACCCCCGTAATGGGTTGTATCTTAAACACTTTTGTCCTTAACAATCCGGCCGACCCGCTGGTCCGTATTGTACAGTTTGATTTCTTTTTGTTTTCCATTTTTTTTCCATGCTCGTCGCCATCTAGATTTGCGTGCCACATCGACCGTTGTCAGTTTTTCGCATTTCTTATACCATCGGATTTAGTTTTCCAAGCCCGTGATGATGCTTGAGATCACTTCTCGCTCTCACCCCCAGATTTTTTGGGCATTTTTTAGTAGCCCCTAGTCATCTTGGTTTGCATGCCACCTCGGCCATTATCCGTTTTTGACACTTTTTATATCGCCGGATTCAGTTTTCCGAGCTCGTGATGATGCTTGAGATCATTTTTTGCTCTCACCAAGAACAATTTCAACATTGTGTCCTGACACCTTGATGCCTTGGTTTGCGCGCTACATCGGCCGCCATTGAATTGTTACACATTTTTATGAGCCATTCACTCCATTCATATTGCAATTATTTCGTTATTTTTCCACCATTCATCATCCCGCAAGGAGGCCCACCAGTTTTCCCCCCGACCCTCGTTATTGGTTCTCATCGATGTCCCTTGATTGAACACTCTCTCCTTGCTTGGCCATTCCTTTTGTTCAGTATAATTTTATCCCTTTTTCGGGCCGGACAAGTCCTTTACGAAAAAGGCACTTAGGGAGTTTCTGTTAAGCTCTTTTCTGACTCCTAAAAGAATGAAAAGATCGCCGAGCAATCTTGTTTTTTTTCATGCTCGTTAAATTACCTGAAAGGGCATCTATCTGGTATAAGTTTAACCCTTTTTCAGACCTGGTAGACTAATTACGAAAAATGAATACTCTAGTCACACCAGCTAGAAGAGTTCTTCATTGCATCCTTTTATGCTTTTTCAGGCCTTGGAGACTTACACACGAAAAAGAACCCCCCTGGAGTCTTGTTATTGCTTTCAGACTCTCTAAAATTGAAAGCAACCACGAGCATGCACCGTCCTGGGTTCGTACAAATCCACACGATGGTACCATTCCATTATTTCAGAGTCTTCTTATCGCTTTCAGACTCCTTAAAATTGAAAGCAATCACGAGCATGAAATTCCCTAGGCTCGTATAAATCCACATGACAGTACCATTTTGAACACACTTCTTCTAGTTCCTTAAACATGAAGAAGTACCCACTCATGCCTCTGGGCATTATGATCAATCATCTCGACAACACCCCCAATAAGGTCGCCTTTGTTGAGAGTATTCTGCGATAAACCACCCTCAGAGTCTCCTGCCATATTACACCAACTTGAGTATCACTCATCCCAGTCACCATCCATGATCCATTAAAGCTATGATCCCCTTCCCACCAGTCAGCTTCATTTGCTGCTCGATCACCCCCGCCATCATACTCTGAACAAAGAAATTTTGAGTCCACCCACTCTATTTGCCCCGTTATTCCCCACCCCCACAGTATGTCAGTCCTACCATCAGTACTTTCACGCTTCGGTTCTCCACCTCGTGCTCCTATCAAGGAAACATCATTTCCTTGGTAGTTGCAGGTCTCCCTCTGTCGATGCCAGCCCATCTATTCAAGAGGATAGACCCAGAGGTCCCTGCGCCTTGGACTCATCACCATCTGTGCTAAGTGCCTACGGACCATTTTGAGAGGAGTCATCAGTGCCTCTTCGAATGGTTGTTTCTCACATGCTCGACTTCAACACCTTAATCGCATCGTTGAGAATCGCACAGGGTATATATCCCTTCAGTTATTGGTCGAAGACCCCGGATTTCCCCCTACTCTAGCACATTGGTGAGTCACTTTGGAACACCCAGTTATATGTTCCCGTGGATATCCAAGTTGCGTTGGAGATGGTATTCGGAGGCCACTCACTCAGATGCTTCCTTGAGTACCCAACATAGCTCCAGTCCAGTGTACCATTGAGGGTATGACCCCCTGTCATTATGATCTTCCAGTTCATCAGTTCCTCTGGTACCATACTCAACAACACTATTGTTATTCCAGTATATCAGTTCTTTAGCTCATACATGGTCAACCCGACAGTATATCCCAAATTTGTGTCCCCTCTAGACCCTTATGATGTACACAGTGGTTCTCCATGTATCTTTCAGGTCCCCTTTTTCGGGCCTCATTGTTCTTTTATATATCTTGATACGAGCATGGGTATGCCCACCTCATCCATATATTGAGATTATCCCTCATTCATTATTGAGGTCATGTATTTTCAGTTTTTGCAGTTTGTTCGGGACCGTTGTTCTGGGCTCTGGTTCATTTCTTCTCTTCTCCACACCCCAGGAAAACCATCAAAGACTTATGATGTTTATCGGCCATACGATGAGCTCCTTCCCTCACACATCAAGGGGCAATTTGTTAACACCTAAAAAGTGCTCACTACCGCATCTCCCTCACCACATGACTCATTTGTCTATTTTTTCCACCATTTTCGCCTCCAAAACCTCAAAAAACCATTAAAAAGTCACCAAATGGCCAAAACCCCCCTTTTTTCCCCAAAATAATTTAAATTTCCTCCAAAAATAGCAAAAACCCTCTAAAAGGGCCCTAAATTCCCAAAAATCAAATAAAAGGGAATAAAAAATATAAAAAAGAGGAAAAAGAGGGAAAAAGGAACTAAAAACCCTATACAATTGACCTAAACCATATGGTGCCAAAAACCATGGGTCAACACTCCACCACTGAAAACCTATAAATAGGTGATGGAGGCTCCCCATTTCATATCCACAATCTCTCCTATCCTCACGCTGCCAAAATCACTCTTGAAACCCTAGCTCTCCATTTGAGCTAACTTCACATTTGAGTGCCCCTTTTGGCCCATATCCAAAACACTTTGGAGAAGGAGAAGGAACCCATTGGAGCTTGGAGGCAGCCCTCCTGGACTACTACAAGAGATTCACCAACCTAGACACTTGAGGTAAATGTATTTTGGTTCCCATTGTTTAATACAAAAGAAAATTCTCATCATATTATTGTCTTTTTATTTCTTGTTGATGCACATGCTAGTTTAAGTTTACTTTGCTTTACTGTCATATTTTACTGTTTTATTGAACTGCTAGTAAGGAGTCCCTTCTCCTTAGTAGGTGCTCATTTGCACAAGCTAGGGTGAAAACCCTAGTTACAGGCCCTTTTTATTTATTCTAATTTTTTATCTCGTCCATTCTAGCCTTGGTGACCATGCCCATATGATGCTATTTACATCTATCATCATATTTTCTTCTGCACCAACAACCCATTGTTTCTTTCTATTTAAGTAGTTTTTGTACAAGGCCTTCAGATCCTTTGATGCTCCTGTTGGCTTCCACCATTGGACCTCTACTTTGTAAAACCCAAGAGCACTAGCATCTGAATCTTGATAAATATTACCAATCGCCCTACCCAAGCATATTGCATAATATGGATCTGGTGATTGCACAATGAACATTTGGCCCTTTAGAACATCCACTCTTGGAATGAATTCATCACTAGCTCTTTTGCATACTGGTCCAACATAGCAATCCTGCAAAGCAGGAACATTTTCCTTCAAGTAGGAATCCATAATTTCATGTTCAAATATTGTAGGTTCACTACTATGAATATCATGGCTTTTCGATGGACAAAATTTAGTTGTTGATGGATCAACACTCTCGAAGGGACTGTCCAAATATTTATATACAACCTCCCACTAATTTAACTTGGGATGGAAAAATTGTTCACCTCCCTTCTTAATCCCTCGATTCCAGAATGAAATATATGTTTCTATTCGTTTTTTTTTATTTTTTCAATGTTTGAAGGTATTTTTGATTGCAAATTTAATAACCTAGGTTGCCCCACCGACAAGTCTGCGCTACCATCTGGCAATGAATGCCACAGATGAATAGGAGACAACCAAGCTTCATCCCGAAGTGATGCCCTCCATTGCATGACTGGAATGTTATCTACGAGCTTAAATTTAAAAAACTGGCATTTTTTGATACCGATGATTTTGGCATTTCCATCCAAAAGGTGGGGTTTCACAAAACTCTTAAAATCATAAAGTTCATCAATTAGATAAGGGACATAGAAATTTTTATCTTCACATGTCCTATATGTATCCATAATTTCCGAGAATGAAAATATATCCTTGTGCATTAGCTTTACTGATAACCTTCCATAGGTTCCATCTATGTCTTCATGGGTGTGTCCAACTAGGAGGAATCCAACTTCAACTATCTCGAACACTCTCCTTGTTGTTAAAAGAGATAAAAATGCAAATACAAAGTGATTTTTGTTATCGCTTAAACAATTATCCATTTGCAACAACAATATGGGTGGTAGTTTTCTATTTGGCATGCATTGATTAGTACCATCAACACACAATATATCATGTTGCATTACATCTTGCCTATATATCACACACTTTTCATATGAATCCGATTGCAATAGAGCATCATGCAATTGGTGCTTAGATGTTTCGCCTTTGTAGAGAAATCACCATATTTATCAACCACTGGTTCTTCAAGACTATTCAAGCATTTATCCAGGGACGTCACATTGAAATTCGATCCCATTTTTAAAAATGAGAGGATGAAATATCCAAAACCCCCAGTCTTGTGCCCATGAGTCAACATTCTAGTCAATGATATGGGAAGATTCATAACATCACTAAAATATTTTTCCTTCTTACCCATCCTTGGCATGGAAGTCTATGAATTATCCATTTTTTCATTAACAATACTCAAAAAAGTATTTCGATTTTTTTGTGAAGCTAATCTGTGAGAATAATATACTTGGTGACAACTTACAATATATTTATTATGAGCTTCCTGATGTCCTCGAAACCTTTCCACCTCACCTGGATCAGTGGTCCCCTTAAGCCTATCTTGTATTGTAATGCACTCATTACAGCTTGCAAAGGAGTTTGATTTAGAAATTTTAACATCTCTAAAATCTTCTCTCATCACCTTGCTAAAGGAGGATTGTGATACTGGAGGAAAACCAATACTTTCGATTTCTTCATTTACCATTTTGTGCAGCAAACCATGGGACATATTAGATGGCAATAATTTCAAGGTTTTCCTTGTTCCATTTTCACTGATTAATCATGTAAGATGTGGATATTTGTCTGAATTCTCTTCTACAATTTTATTAATAGTGGCTACTAGTGAAACAATGTTCGCCCTAGATTTTTCCAAGCCACTGTTACCATGCACAACTCTCACATCAAGATTCAAGAAAATGATTTTATAATTGTAGAAAGTGTTCCTTTTTATCCCATGGCATTTATACCATGCATTTTGACAGATGTCTATTGTGTCTAATCTCATTGTAAACATGCTTATTTTTCTATCATATCCTTCTTTGGCCAAAGGAGCATTTGATCCCATAGAATTTATAACATATTGTCTTCTTGAATTTCCATTCATACCCTGAAATTTATTCACACATTCAACTATCGATTAAAGTGAAATTTTTGATATACAAAGATTTGTAAAACAATGTACAGTGAATTTTTGAAAGGAATGCACCCTGATCAATTCCAAGCCTGTAAGGTACCGAGCTTGAATTTCTTTTAGAAATTTTAGTTCCATCTTGCTGCTTTACGGAATTGTATGGCCTTGTTCCATTACGTTTAACATCTGTAGATTCACAATGGGGAGTACCTGCAAGAACCATCTATAAAGGAAATTCTTCAAAAATATTCCAAATGTTGACCATGTCTTCATCTGTGTTCTTTTTTAGTATAAAATCCAAAGTAACATCATGGAGGTCAAGCAAATTGTTTGCAGGCCATCTTACAAGAGAGCCTTCAAATACACCACAATCCTCACAATTGCAGAAGACTTTATGAACTAAAATACCAAACTCACCAACATCTAGTGGTTTGAATTGTACAATGTCTCCTTCAAAAACACTTGACACTATTCCCCGAGCAATATAGTGTGGCTTTAAAGAACATTGATGTATCAAATTAACCTTCTCTCCCACAAACTTGATATTGTGATTTTGTATTAATACTTTCAAAGTAGTTTCAGATTGATTATTGTTGAAATTGCTTTCAACATAAAGCAATGTTTCTGTATTAAAATCTATGATTCTTTTAATCGGACATACAACAAAACCTCCACTGCTTAACCCTAGACAACATGCCATACAAGAAAACACTACTTCATCCACTGGGATACCAAAGGAAAAGACACCCAAAAACGTTCCCCCCCAAAAAATCATTCCCATTCACATTTGTTACAAAACCTATGGAAATGCAATCCTTCCATTTTGAACACTTATGTAACAACTTAACTTTTCTCATAATGAAATAAGATTTATTCTCAGTTGTTATGATATGTTCTACACTTGTCGAAGTAGAAGCTGGTATATCATTGACCTCATTCTCATGAAGAGCATATCCAATGTGGTTAATGATATCAAATGCATGCAATTGAATATAACCACCAACTGCCTCTGACAATGTATCTGCACCTTCTGATGGATAGGGAAATTGAAAACCTGCATTTAAATTCTTGACAACGTTTACAATGATACATCCATCATGAATGATGATATTATGCAATATTTTTCTTTTTGGAAAAGAGATTCCTTCAACAACTTTCAATCCATTTGAAATGAGGTCCACGCATTGTTGAGAACCAAAATCCATTTCAGAAGCGATTTTTGAAATATAAAATAATAGGACACATTGTTGAGAACCAAAATCCATTTCAGAAGCGATTTATGAAATGTAAAATAATAGGAGCACATTAAAAATAATATTTATTTTAAACAAGGAATAATTTTTTCCACTAGTATATATTATCAAATAAGTCAATGCTCTACAGTTTAATAGAATTATTGTATGCTATCATTCTCCATAAGATGATGAATTAGAAAATGTTCTTCACTATGAAGAAAACATTCAGAGTTCTAGTAACAACAATATCATGTAGATTTACCATGCTATTGTTTTTTGAGAATGAATCAATTTCAGAAGGAGCGGAATATCCTTCATAATTGGATACAATTTAATTGTTGCTTAGATTAAATCCATGAGATAAGGAGGTCCCTTTGAATGCTCAAAAGGTAATCTATTGTTTTCATAGGAAGGTGCTCAAAGCGATGATGGATGAATGATTGACTAATTCTTTGAGGAAGGAGTGGTTGTTCCTTCTTAAAAGGATCCCTTGGACCATAGAGGTTGGAAATATTTATCGAGATAATATATTATTAATAAGATTTAAATATTATACATGGATTTGCTTTACATATTTGAATTATGAATTATATTTGGTGGTATCAATAAAGGACATGCGTCCTTATCCGTCTAACACACATATGTCTAAATGGAGTGCATGAGCTTTGAGGATCTTTCTTCTGACCATCTACTTTCCCCAACACCAAAATGGAAACCCTTGAGAAAAGATCAGCCGCTCTTTCTGAGATAAGAATATTTTCTAAAAGGGTCCATATATATAAGGATCAAGCATTGCTTTTCCATCCTGTCCCGATGCTCCTCACAGGGGTTGACGCTCTTTAAATGATTTACATCTTCACACAAATCATATATTTTATTCAGAATTACCAAAACTCCACCTTACTTTAAAAAAAACCAGGGTAATTAAGTTTGTATTCAAAATGTAGTGCACATCCATTCATTACGAAAAGGAGATCTTGGGAGCATAAATAGCTTTCACAGTGGAGATTAAGTAAATGCCCAGTATGGCTCTATAATAGTTTCTGATTTGCTTCCTAATATTTGTAACTACAAGAGAGGGATAAACTCTTACAAATTGGAAATTTAACAAGATGCAGAAAAATATTCAAACTTTCAAAAAATGAGGTACCAACTCATCGAAGGAGGGAGCTATTCTAACCATAATTCTGCTGCTGAAAAGAGGTTTCCTCAGCAATTCTCATGTCCAGAGAGGGGGATTCCTGGCAGTGGCTGCACTGTGACATCCTAGACATCTTCAAAATTTCCTCTTTTATAATATCCACTGTCCCAATCAGTTCAATCAAATTACGTTCCTCTTTTATCGAGATAATATATTATTAGTAAGATTTAAATATTATACATGAATTTGCTTTATGCATTTTAATTATGAATTATATTAGGAAGTATCAATAAAGGACAAGAGTCCTTAGCCATCTAACACTCATATGTCTGAATGGATTGCACGAGCTTTGAGGCTCTTTCTTCTGACCATCTACTATCCCAAACACCAAAATGAAAACCATTGAGAAAGGATCAGTCACTCTTTCTGAGATAAGAATATTTTCTAAAAGGGTCCATACATATAAGGATCAATCGTTTCTTTTTCATCCTGTCCCTGTGCTCTTCGGAGGGGTTGACGCTCTTTAAATGATTTGTATGTTCACATAAATCATATATGTTATTCAGAATTAGCAAAACCCCATAATCAACCTACTTAAAAAAAACCAGGGTAATTAAGTTTGTATTCAAAAGGCTGTGGAAATCCATTCATTACAAAAAGGAGATCCTGGGAGCAGAAATAGCTTTCACAGTGTAGATTAAGTAAATTCCCAGTTTGGCTCTGTAATAGTTTCTGATTTGCTTCCTAGTATTTGTAACTACAAGGGAGGGATAAACCCTTACAAACTGGAAATTTAACAAGATGCAAAAAAACATTCAAACTTTCAAAAAAGGAGGTACCAACTCATCGAAGGAGTGAGCTATTATAACCATAATTATGCTGCTAAACAGAGGTTTCCTCAGCAATTCGCATGTCCACAGAGGGGGATTCCTGGCAATGGCTTCACTGTGACATCTCGACCATATTCAAAATTTCCTCTTTTATAATATCCACTGTCCCCATTAGTTCAATCAAATTGTGTTCCAAATCATCAATTCTCGAGTCCCAACAGGTTAACTGTTGACAAATATAGCTCATGTCGTCGACTGACTCTCTTTCTGCTTTGATACGCAAGAAGACTACCTCATAAACCTTTCGTAGGTGTTTTTTGAAGTCTTCCACACTGGAATTTAGGAACGCCATTCCACCTGCAAGGATCGCCATTGAACTAAGAGCAGAGGTCTGAGAAGGGGCCGAACCGTCTTATTTCCCTGACAAAGAAACCAGAAAAGATGAAGGACTAGAATTTGAGCTGAGAGGATGTGCTAAAATGTCCTTCCAAATAATGAAGAAGAGGTTGTCTAAGTCGTAAAGAAACCCAGGAGGAAAAAGGTTCGCATAGACGTTTGAATTGCTTGGAGGGTTCGACATACTTCCAGCATTAGGGGCACTTAAAAAGGGAACAAGAGCCTTATTAAATGTAGGAGCATGGATACTGCCGATGAAGGGACATGCATCACTAAAAAGGGAACAAGATCCTCATTAAATTTAGGAGCGTGGATACTTCCGCCGAAGGGACGTGCGCGAGTGTGGCCATAAATTTTGTAATTCCAATGGGGAGATTAACCCCTTGTTTCACAAGCTTCATCAACTTGGTTGTTGTTTACCCTGAGTATGTTGAAATAGAGTACCTCGAGGGAGTATGTTATCTGATTGATCCTCCTATGCATTCTATTACATTTGGAATTACCTTTAGGTGTCACTTTCCTCATTTTTTGGATGACGTGTTTGGAGTCTCCAAAAACCTTGAGTGTTTTGATGTTGAGAGATGAGATAATTTCCATGGAATAGTAGAGTGCTAACTATTCTGCTTCATTGTTGTTTTTGTTTCTTCTCAGCATCTACTTCCAACACCCCAAAATAGAAGAACTTGAGGAAAGAGTGGTCGCTCTTTCTATGAGAAAATTTTCACTTTTAAGCAAACTGTTTAAGGGAAAAACACTACAAAATTTGTGCCTAGGGTGCTGGTATATACTTTCCCTACCCCTTAAAAAGAGCACTTGGAAAAATGAGAGGATGCTCTTTCTCCTCAGCGCATACTTTCAACTCCCCAAAATAGAGCAACTTGAGGAAAGAGCAGCCGCTCTTTCTCTGAAAACATTTCCACTTGCCAGAAAACTGTTTGAAGCAAAGTTCATATGCAAATTGTGTTTAAAGTGCCGATGTCTAATTTTCCCACTTTTAAAAAGAAACCCTGAGGGAAGGATCAAACAATCTTTCTCCTGAGCATCTACTTCCAACACTCCAACATAGAACAATTTGATGAAAGAGCTTTCTCTCTTTCTCTGATAAAATTTTCGCTTGCCAACAAACTCTTTGAATCAAAATTACTATGATTTTTTTTGTTAAAATGCTGATATATACATTCACCACCCCAAAATAGAACCCCTGGAGGAAGGAGTGGACACTCTTTCTCCTCAGTATCTATTTTCAACACCCCAAAATAGCACATATTGAGGAAAGAGCGGTTGCCACTTGCTCTGAGAAAATTTCCACTTGCCAACAAACTATTTAATGCTATGTTCCTATCAAATTTGTGATTATGGTACTATCTACATTCCTCACCCCTAAAAAATAACCCATGGAGGAAGGAGCGAACTCTCTTTCTTCCCAGCATATACTTTCATTAGCAAAAAATAGAACAACATGAGGAAAGAGCGACCTCTCTTTCTCTTAGAAAATTTCCACTTTCCAACAAACTGTTTCAAGCGAAGTTCCTACCAAATTTATGTTTAATGTGCCAATGTATACTTTCCCCACCCCTAAAAAAGAACTCCTGGAGAAAGGAACGAATGCTCTTTCTCCTCACCGTATTCTTTGAAAACCCCAAAATAGAATAACTTGAAGAAAGAGTGACCCCTCTTTCTCTGAGAATATTTCCACTTCCCAGCAAACCATGAGAAGAAATGTTCCTATCAAATTTCTGATTAAGGTACTATCTACTTTCCTCACCCCATAAAAAGAAACTTGGGAGGAAGGCGCATATGCTCCTTCTCCCCAGCATATACTTTCATTAGCCCAAAATAGAAGAACACGAGGAAAGAGCGACCTCTCTTTCTCTGAGAAAATTTCCACTTTCCAACCAACTGTTTCAAGCAAAGTCCTAAGAAATTTATGTTTAATGTGTAGATATCTACTTTCCCCACCCCTAAAAAATAATTCCCAGAGAAAGGAATGAATGCTCTTTCTCCTCACCAAATTCTTTGAAAAACCCAAAATAAAACAACTTGAAGAAAGAGCGATCGCTCTTTCTCTGAGAATATTTCCACTTTCCAGCAAATTGTTTAAAGAAAAGTTCCTATCAAATTTGTGATTAAGGTACTATCTACTTTCCTCACCCCTTAAAAAGAACCCCTAGAGGAAGGAGTGGGCACTCTTTCTCCCCAGCATATACTTTCATGAATCCAAAATAGAACAACACGAGGAAAGAGCGGCCTCTCTTTCTCTGAGAAAATTTCCACTTTCCAGCAAACTGTTTCAAGCAAAGTCCTACGAAATTTATGTTTAATATGCCGATATCTACTTTCCCCACCCCTAAAAAAGAATGCCTGGAGAAAGGAACAACTGCTCTTTCTCGTCACCAGATTATTTCAAAACCCCAAAATATAACAACTTGAAGAAAGAGCGGCCGCTCTTTCTCTGAGAATATTTCCACTTTCCAGCAAACTGTTTCAAGAAAAGTCCTACAAAATTTATGTTTAATGTGCCAATATCTACTTTCCCCACCCCTAAGAAAGAACGCCTGGAAAAAGGAACGACGACTCTTTCTCCTCACTAGATTCTTTCAAAACCCCAAAATAGAACAACTTGAAGAAAGAGCGATCGCTCTTTCTTTGAGAATATTTCCAGTTGCCAACAAACTGTGCGAAGCAATGTTCCTATGAAATTTGTGTTTAGAGTGCCGATATCTACTTTCCCCACTCCTAAAAAAAATCCCAGGAGGAAGGAGCAGATGCTCTTTCTCCTCAGCATCTACTTCCAACACCCCAAAATAAAACAACCCGAGGAAGAGAGACATCTCTTTCTCTGACAAAATTTCCACTTGCCAACAAATTCTTTGAAGCAAAATTTCTATAAATTTTGTTGTTAAAATGTCAATATCTAGTTTCCCAAGGTGACGCGTGGAACACTCAGATGGTGACACATGGCATATTTGATTTTGAAAATTAGTTTAAAGATTGTATAAACGAATATTAAGGATATAAATGGTACCATTTAAATATAAAATTATGGGATTTAAGTTATATAAATTTTTGGAATAGGTGTCACGGATATAATTTGAAGGGTTGAACTTAATTTCAGGTTGAAGGTTATATATTCATACCACCCTTCTAGCATGAAGGGATTTAATTAAAAAAATTACACTTCAATTGACAATAATAAATTAACTCAACGTTTCATTAAAAAAATTGTTAAATAAAATATTACTAGATATGAGTCATACATTACATATTTCCTTGCATACACTTAAAGAAAGTGAAATATAACAATGCCATGCCACCGAACTTAATAAGGAACATCTAACAAACTATTCAACTGAAACTGATCCTACGGAAAACTATATCTCCCTTGTGTGAAAATCCTCACAGTAGATCTAAGAGATGATGTATAACTCACAAGAAAGTAATTGATTAAGCAAGAAAATAGAAGAAGAGTGGTCAATACAGTATAATGAGCAACAGAATAATCTGGTACAGTTAAATTCGGATAGAAGCAATAATACTTCACACACACACTAATTAATTAATCACAGTATGGACAAATAAATAGTACAATGGTAGAGAGGATTCGAATGCCTAAGGTGGCAATTCGAATTAGCCTCTCAGAGTGATCATAAGATCAATAGTGTGTCATCGGAGCACAACTAGGTGTCCTCATGATCATTGGAGCGCAACTGGAAGTCTTCATCATCATCAATGGAGTCATCAATGCTCAAGTAACTGTCAACCATCAGTCAAACTAACTCTGGTAGGTGTAACTAAGTGTAACTCAATGTAACTAAGTGTAACTGAGTGTAACTGACTGTAATTGACTGTAACTAAGTGTAACTGACTGTAACTGAGTGTAATTGAGTGAGCACTGGACTGGTAGGTGAAGAAGGGCGAGTTGCTCCCTAAAATCAAGGAAGAAGGGTGCATTAAGAAACTAGAGGGCTAAAACTGAATAGTGAGAAGCTCCTGGGGGCTGGCTAACTGAGGGCTAGGTGCTGGACTGATGAATGGGATGCATGCAAAATGCATGCAAACCCTAGAATGCATGCAAACCCTAAAGGTGCATGCATGACTGAAAATGTAAATGATCAAAATATTGGTGGGACTAGGATGGAGTATAGGAATATCCTAACACCCCCCCTTAATCCATCCTGGGCCCTGGTAACTAAGACCAAAGGTCACCCAATACAATGAATAATAACAATCAATAAACCAAGGAAGTGGGAAAATTCCATGGGAAACATGCCCCCTCCTCAAAAAATAGACTGTAAGGCACACATAAAAATAAATGCTCCAAACAGATAGTTGAACTTGTGATTCGAATCTGCTGAGGTAGGATCAAATCTGTGAAAGGATCAAATATGTTTAATATGTCGATATGATCAAATCGATAGGATCAAACAGATAGGTAACAACGCTTCCCACCTCATTCTTTACGAACAGATAGTTGCACTCTACTGGGTGATGAAGAATCTGATGGGGCATGTGATTTGGGAGCGGCTAGAGAAGACTGGTGGAGAGGAACCTCCAGACCAATGGAGTAAAGCGCTGCAAGCTAAAACAAAAGAAATGCACCTGAAGATGGTCACCATCTTGTAGTCCCTGGGCATCCACTATCCACATGCTCAAACTTATTTTGCATGAGGCAATCAGAAAGGGCGCTTTCCGGACATGCCATATATTCTGATTTAAAGGTTCTCTGGGCTTGAGTTCTATGTTATAGTGTCGATTGTAACGTCCCCAGCTTAACCCTATTGCATTAATATTGTAAATGATGTAAATATTGTCATTTAGTCATGGCGAGGAGCTCAAGGCCAAGGCCCCGCCACTGACTTATTGTTTTATGTATCGGCAATTAGAATAGATGCATATGGTTCTTGTGCTAGCAGTGCACAATGTAAAATCGGACATCATGTAAATATGCAATTTTAATGAAAAAACCCACAACCATCTACGCAATGCAACAAAAGAGATGGGGGCATGATCTTTACAAGGAAGAGGGAGGGAAATAACCGAACCCTAGAGCCAATGGTTTTAATCCATGTGTCAATGAGAAAGCCCATGAACTCTCAACTACCCATTTGGTCTCATGCACCCAATCATTTAATTCTTCCAAGAATTGGTTGAGACAATAAATGCCTTGGGATGGGAGAGGTATGGCTGTCAATTTTCGTGCATGGGCAGCCATCAACTGGGAAAATCGTGTTTTTTGCTTGAGGGGCAAGAAAACCCCCACGAAATTGGCCCAAAAAGCCATTCTTCACCGATGGCCATTATTCCTCTCACGCAGTCGGAGCTCCCTGAAGTTTATCCTCACGTTTTTGGCCATAACCCTGCGTTTTTCCATGCCCAGAAACTCGTCTTGGTATTTTGGAGCAGCTGGGGAAGGAGGGACGCGTTTTTGGACTGAGGGAGGGGTCGTTTTTGCCCTGGGGGCATTTTTCTGGAATGGGTTGCTCTCCTAGTCGATTTTTTTCTAGTGGCCAATTCGTTTTGAGTCTACCCACGTTTTTCTGGAACTGGTAGAAACCCACTATTGGGAACTTCACTGTATAGGCGTTTTTCTCATGCCCAACACTTATGCTTTTGATGATGCATGCACCCATCTATTAACAGCCTGAGAAACCCAATTACTGATTGGCTTGGCTGATTTTGATATACCTTTGGCTATGTGAGAGCCTGTTTTCCCCTTTTCCCTGTGTAGATCATGCCCAGCTCGGGGGTGGCAGTGGTGCTGAGAGATTGAGGAGCACACTGGCCTACGGTTGGGTGGAACGTTGCAGAAGCGTAGCTGGTTGCTCGGGAACTACTTGGTTTAAGATAAGTTTTCTCGTTTGATAGTTTGATATTGTTTAGATTGATGAATGGCATGAAAATACTGACTGTATAATGGATGTGAAATAGTTTATTTCCGTTGTGTTTCTCTCCTAATTATACATTCCATAGCTCTTTTAAATCATGTGAGTGCTTGGTTATAAGTTTATGGGGCCAGATGCCCGGTTTTAGCCTCACGATCCTCTCCATTGCACTGGTGTGATGGGTGGGGACGTGACATCGATCATGGTTTTGAGGTCTTTTTTATTTTGGTCTCTTAGATGTTTTATGACTGGAGAGATCAGAATTACTAGTGGGTCATGTCTTGTAATTTAGATTATATGATGGTCTATAAGGAGTATTGGTATGGAGTCAAGAGTATGTGTAATTTTGGTTAGACAATATTATGATAAATCTCATGTTTAAGGTTAGAGAGCCAAGAAGTGAAGGAGAACAATAGAGCTTTGGCATGTTTTGCTCCTTTTATATAATATTTTGATCCTTTTATATAAAACAAAATTTCCTTACTTACAAAAAAAAACTTAAGAAACATTTCTTAGTTTAAATTGGAATTTTAATAAAGTTAAGAAACATTTCCATGAGGTTTGGTAGTATAAGATGGAATTTAACTCAAATGGGTATTATTTTATAGTATCGAGCCTCATAGAAATGTGGCTTAACCATATTTAAAATCCAATTTAGACTAGGAATAAGTACAAATTTATTGAAATAAGGGTTTACTCTACTTCCGACACTTTTCAAGAATGTGGGAAACACAATGCCATATAGGAACAGAACTTCAAGAAAATTACTTTCTGAGCTACATGTCTTAGTGTTAAATTTTATGCAAAAGATTTTCATCATGTTTATAAAAAAATTAATATCTAAATTAGTCATGGTCTTGCATATAAAGTTGCAGTGAAAATAAGAATTAACCCCATCTCAGAGATTCGTTTATATAAGATTTCAATAGCCCGGAACTTGTGTGGACTTTGGAGTAGACCGAGCCTAGAATGGGAACCTATGTGGCAGTGTGCAACTGGAGACTGGACTGATCATGGAACCTGTGTAGGGCTTGATCTACTTCGAACGTAGATGGGATCAAGTGTAAAATAGAGCCCTCTACATGGAAGTGTTACCTGAGCTTCGACTGCCACACCAGAGCTTTCTTGCTATTGCAGGGGAACTGGAACCCAAACCCTCAAAAATTCTATCTCGTAACTACTTCCCGAAGCTAGTGCGAATATTTTGGATTTCAACTAAATACAATGGCGGCTAAAAAATTCTCGTGAAAACTTGATGCATCACCTGAATTAATTTAAGACAAAATTCACCATTATTACACGCTGCAACCAAGAAAAAATGAGATCATAATGGTTAATGAAATGTCTGTAAATTTTTATACGAAATCAATGATTTAGATTCGAGGAGGGTTGACATCTGTGGCGAACAGGGAATCCATTAGTAAAAGGTGCATGTTCTATAATGTTGCCAAGTTTGGAAAAATGGTCGTTGGTACATGCTAAAGTCAGGAAGCATTATATGGTGGATGAGCGGTGGAATAAACGATCTATGGTCGATGTTGATTTCAGACTTTCAACTAGCGCGGAGAATGAAAAGGGTAAGCAGTAGCAGAATTTTTACCGTTTACGACGTGTCGAGTCGAGGATCATTCCGCTGAATGAAAAATTGTAATGGAAAACTACTTCTTGTGATCCCGAAACCACCTACACAAGATATTGTAAAAGGAAAAGGGGTCACGGGGAATATTTGTCACTTTGTGCCCGAGGAAGAAGATGTCAGAGTTATTCCATCCAATCATCAGCTTCCAGGTAGGCCACAATATATTGAAACAACCAATCATTTTGTAAATATGGAGGGAGAAAGTGAAGTAGAAGTTCAAAATAGGGAGTTTAACAAGTTGGAGGAAATGTTTGAAGATAGAGATGGAGATGTTTTTGATACAGTCCTATCCCTTGGTCATGTCCATGAAATTAAAAATAAATTAAAGATTTTAGAAGCACAAGGAATAGATGTAAATGGGGTTCACAGGTCTTATCTTTACCATTTTTTCCCAGAACAAACCCTAAATTTTGAAACCACTAGTATCATATGAATAAGATAGGATAAATAGGCATCAAATACTATTGGCAACTATTACTATTCACATAAATCTACACGTTGAATCACAGATATAACATGGACATCATAAGCTCAGATTGGCAGTAGAGTTAATCATAAAAAGGGTATTACCTTTATTCAAATTGCATATGGAAGCTAGTATAAGGCAATTACCTATTATATTTTTTCTTAAAGTAATGGAATAGGCTCTAATAATACATATTGAGTGATTACAGTAATTAGATATGATACAATAATTTAATAGAACCAGCTTGTAACATGTATAACCCATAAAAGATAGTGTAATAAGCATAATATCCCTAATTATAACTATTAGGTTAAGCACGTCCATTTCCTTATATTAACTAAGAATCCTTTGTTTCTTAATTACATGTCATGAAGCTTGATATCAATGCACTGATGGTAGAAATAGATATGTACTAGTATTGGTTCTATTTATCACTATAAGCTTTTAATAGTATTTATCGTGTATATATTACTCTGCTTCAATGGAGTTCATACTATAGCTCTAGTCTTGATTATCCATTTAAATGATCAGGTTGTTTCATGTGTTGGAATAAGTATGTGGTTGATAGAGTTTTTCACATGATACTAGTGGTTTCATTTATTCTATCTTATGATACTAGCTAGATTCTTTCCTACCAGAGAGCGCTCTCTCAATGAATAAATGCAACAACCAGAGATGTTTCAAAATAATATGAATTAATAGTGCAAATGGATGAAACAGGAGAGTACCATTGGGCATGGAGCCAAAGTCATTAATACTTTTAAGATAAACAGAGTTATGTCAATATAATTTATCATGGATCCAGGGTAGTTATTCTTTTTACAGTCAAGTTCTTCATTTCTGGTGATAAAAGAAGATAAGATGAACAGTCCATTAATATGGGCACCAAATAAAGATGAATCCAATATTAACTTTAGAAGAAAGATTTTGTGAATACTTGAATCCTATGAACCAGAGCATATAAATATGAATTCTGACTCAACATAACTTCATTCAAGCATGAAAGAAAACACAATGGAAAAGAGATAACAAGAATAACATTCACATAAGGAGAATAAATATAGACTATAAAATCACAACACTGTAATCTCTTCTCAGAAAGGATTTTGCTTCACTCTGCCAAAAATTTTATTAACTTTGAAAGTGCTTAGTACAAAATCAGTCTCTCTCTCATGAGTTTCAACCCTGATTAAATTTCAAAAAAATGTATTTATACATAAAGGCTCCTTGAGCAAAACCTAACTACTTGTTTCTAAAACTAGAAATCTTCAACTACTTATTACATATTTAGACTATTTTTATTCAAACTTTAGTCTTCATAATCTTCAGAATGGAATATCTTTCTGCTTCCTTTATCAAATCCAGCTTTGGCATAAATCGCTGATGGACGAGTGTCTTCATTGATGCAAATTATATTTCATTTTCCCATATTTTTCAACTGTCTTCCATTGTTCTAAAGAAGGAATTTCATAACTTGTCATCTCCTTAACCATGAATTTGATTTCCACGTGATCCACATAAGATATAAAAGACAATTTTTCTCTTATCATTGTCAACTGATTTAAGATCTCGAAACCTACTGCGAGCTTCTCTAGTATTACCTTCCATGTTAAAACTTGGGACTTGCCTTCAAATTTTTGATGATCCATCCTAATTTGGAACAATAAAGACTTATATTCATTTTGAGATATTAACTTGTTTTCTTCATCCCAAAATGAAGGAAATCATTTTTGAAATAAATCTGTAAACAAGTCTTTGAAAGAATTGACCTGTTGCTTTATCTGGTTTACCCTTGCTTACACACTACCAACATGATGATTTTTTCCAATGATCCTTATAGCCCAAGTGATAATTTCAATTCTTTTTTTATCATTAATGCCTTCAAATCATCTTCTCTCAAGGTATTCAGAAAATACACAGTGTTCTGAGCTGTTTCTGCTAGCTTTTTTTCCAAATTTTCTCTCATGACTCTGCAGCTTTGTGTGCATTCATTTACTACTATTTCCTTACTTTTCATAAAACTCAGATAAGGTCTGAAATTTTCATCTTCAACTATAATTGAATCCCATATCAAATGTCTGGAACCTTGCAATGGAAGTTTCCCTGTAACCTGTGAAATCAATTTTTCATTCTTCTCAAGTAATTCCTTATTTTTATTTTCAAATTCATTTTTCTCTTCTTCTTTCTTCTGAATATCTTCATTTAATTTCTGATTTTCTAATATCAATTCTTTTATTTCTTCATCTTTGAGGCTGACCCGAGACATGGCTTGGATCAAGCTTTCTATACTTGTTTCTTCGTTCTCCTACCCTGTTCCTCCTTTTTTCTTTTCTGCACTTGTTAGCTTTTCTTTCAAATTATCAATGTTAGTTACAAAACTAGATTTTTCCTTCTCCAAACTTACTTGTTGTTATGTGCATTTGAGTAATTTTGCATTACAATCATTCAACTCTTGAGAGATATTTTCTCTAACCTGTTCCAATATTGTTAATTCAGATGCCTAAATTAACTTTGTAGCTAGGATTTTAAGCTTCTTTTTAAGTAATTGAATTGGATTCTCTTTTTCAGTCAAAATATTTTAGCTACTTGTCCTTTATTAGGTTCACCATCCATCTCTAGTAAATAAACTTGTAGCTTCTTTATTTGCTGCTGATGAGATTTATTTTCAGTTTTTTCCTTCTTTAGTTGGTTTTCTAACCAGTTCACTGTAGATTGCAGCTTCGAATTCTTCAAGGTAGCCTTCATTAAATCTGTATAGATCACCTCTCCAGTTTTCCTGTGCAGATGAATTTTATCAGGAACTGTTATTTTTTGCAAATTTATCTTCATCTCAGTGACTTTTTCCTTAGAGGCTAAAGTGTTACTTGCATGATCTCTGATGGTTTCCAATGAGACCTCTTTATCTGATATATCTTTGACTTTAGGAAAAATTTTATTAGTTTTCTTAGAAGAATCCTTTTTATCTTGACCATACTTGATGTATTGATCAATTTTGGATTTATACTTGTCACGAGAATCAAATTTCTTTGCCTCAACAAAACTATATTCTTGCACTTGGATTATTGGATTTTGAATCTCCACTTTCTTTTTTGGCTTTTTTCCTTCCATTTCAACCATTTCTTTCCATAGATCTAGTTTAAGCCTCTTGTTTGCTCCTTGTTCCTCCACCTCGATGTTCGAAGTTCCAGAGAGACTTCTTTTAGTGACAACTTCAATTTTGTTGGGAGTGGGAACCAACATGGCTAAAAATTTTGCTAAGGTTGAAGGATTTGACTATAAATTTTCAAATAAATCTGTGTTTGATTCATATTGTAACAAATTAGCCTTCTCAGCTAACCCATCTACCTCCTGATGATCAAAAGCCTTGCTTTTGTTCTGTTGTCTTCTTTTTGATATTATATGGTGTGGATCATAATTTATACCTAAATCATTTTTGAAATTCAATACCTATAGTAGCTCTTCTACAGCTGAAAGTGCAGCCTTTTTATTTATGATAAATGGACTAGCCTTCAAAGGTAATTTTAAATCAAAGACCTTTTTAAAACTTAGAAAATGTTCATTCTCAACAATAATTTTTTTCCTGATAAACTCCAAAGCAAAGATACTTGTATTTAAAAAGGCAGGTAAAATATATGGTTCATGAACGAAACCATATAATCTAATGATAGTGTGCTTCTTCAAAAGTAACCAATCACCAACCTTCTTCTATGGGCTAAATTGCAACATACCTTTCATTTCTAGCAGAACTCTAGGTAACTTTTCTTGGAAAATTGTTCAATATACCAATGACATTATAAGATTCATGTAATTGAGTACACTGTTTTCAATTTTAGAGGTAAAAATTGCTTCTGGAAATTTCAAATTTTATTTATTTGAAAATAGGAATATTTTGATCAAATAAGGTTGGAATCTAAAATGCTTCATTGCGTGGAAATTCAGTAGCTGAGTATGGATATTCTCACCTTGGAATTCATCAAATTTAAGGCAATATAACTGACTAGACTCAACTTCAGGTGAATGTGAACTCAATCTAAACAATAGACTCATCATGACTTCAATGACAAGTTTGTCATCATCTATCCATAGAAACTGGCTGATCAATGAAAGGACAAGTTGTGATTTTTCATCAAAGAAAGTAACATTTGAGGGAAAGGGTGGATTATCAATCAAAATATCAGGTTTAAGGATTTTTGATAGAAAGTTTTGTTTAATATCAGGCGCGGAATGTCTATATAGGTCAATTATTGTTTCTTCGAAAAACTCTTCGAGGTTCTGAGAAAAGGATGGCGGTGCTTCTAATGAATTTATAATGACTGAGGGATTAGTTGGACATAAGATTTTTATTCTTTTTTAGTCCATGATGACTCTTTCTGTTTGGGAATAGTTCATGGCACACCAGGAGACAGTTTGGGAAGGTTAGGGTTTGTTCTGAACAAAAGTAAATAAAATGGTATTTGTAAATATTATGCAGGTCTAACTCTTGCTTCTGTAAATCCTTTATCCTGTTTTTTAGTTCACTAACTGAACCCCTGGTCACAATTGTATCAAACACATCCCCATCCCCTCTAACTTCGTAAATTATCTATTCTGGAATTCTACTTCACCCTACTCTTCCATTTTATAAGATGCTGAGTTGACTGCGAGAAAAGAGGGACTACCTGGAAAAATCTGAGTTGGAAAGGTTGATTCGTGGGGTTTTAAGCACGCACAACACGTCCAAGTCGTCAAGTATGAAGTGACAATTGTTGTGTTTCACACGCGCTTTTATTTGATAACCTTTAAAAAAAAGTGGTTTCGTAACCTAGGAGAATGGTTTCCTCCTACCACCTTTAAACCAGCGAAATCCTCCCGCGGTGACACGTGGTAGGCGGTTTTGGATTTCGCAACCGCTCAACATTTTCAATGTCTACGCACATTCATGGTGCGAAATCAACGTCGTTTGCCGATCTTTCTCCTGTTGATCAACAACCATTGATCTTTTCCGCACTTTAACCTAGGCTAATGGTCATTTTGCCGATGAGAAACATGTTATACATTTTGCAAATTTCCCAAACAGAACCATCATCCATCGTTGATCTTATTTCTGCTTTGACCTGAGCTATTGATTTCTAATTCTTTTGCAGAACCCGCTCCTTTTCCAATTTCAAACCAATTCCTTTTATTTTCACAATCGGATAAAATATTTTCCATTTGGAACTTAGTGCCTATTCTTCTATGCATTTTGTCTTTTCTCCATTTTCATATGGGAATAAATTGTAAAAGGAATGATTCCCATTACTACAATTCTATTTCTCCAAATCTTTTTTTTCTTTTTAACAATAAAAATATTTGTGTCAACAGAGATGATTAATTATGAAGTCCCGTCTATGGAGCAATGGAAGACAATTGAAAAGTTTGGGAGGATGAAGTGCAAATTGCACCAATGAGGACACCTATCAGTGATACTCAAGCAAAGGTTATGCCAAAGCCCACTTCAATGTGGCATCAAATTGTCTTTCAACATTTCGAGGATTATGAAGAATTGGTTTTGTGACAGATGTAATAATTAGTTATAAAATTCCTATTTTCAAGCAAATAGTTAAGCAGTCACTTAGATATCAGCTCTCTAATTGGGGTTGGAACCCATCAGAGCGAGACTTGTTTGACTGAGCAATTTGCAGAGTTAAGCAAATACTTTTATGAGCATAGATTCTCATGTTTTTATTTTGCAGTCTGTATTTCCTTTCCTTATGTGAATGTTATTCCCGTTATCTATTTCCATTGTGTTGTCTATATGAGTAGAGATTCTCCTATTGTTATCTATTGTCTGTTGTGAATGAGATTATGTTGAGTCACAATTCATATTGATATGCTCTGGTTCATAGGATTCAATTATTCGCAAAAACCTTTTTCTAAAGTTAATATTGGATTCATAAAAGAATACATACAACAAAATAAGTTAATATTGGATCCATAAAGGAACACATACAATGAAATAAGTTAATATTGGATCCATAAAAGAACACATACAACCAAATAAGTTAATATTGGATTCATAAAAGAACACATACAAGAAAATAGTGCAAATTGATCATGTTAAAGTTACATTATATATATATATATATATATATATATATATATATATTCATCCCATAAATTTCACAAGGGTTGTCAACCGAACTGGAAAGCTAGATAAATCAGTTAAACTATCATTTATCCCAATTATACAAAATGAATGGAAGAGCCTTTGCAAAATAGGTCAGTCTGATATGATCCTTCCATTCTTCTACTGTCCCTCTAAAAGTAAAACCCTTACAAAAGACCTGCCTATACAAACTGAACAGAAGGGCCTTGGAAAATAGGACAAAATCCCTCCCCTAAACTAACAGAAAATGAAAATCTAAAAATAGACAAGTAAACCTAATAGAAAATGAAAAAATAAAAGTTATCTTGAAAATATAAAGAGACCGTGGTGGGTGGTCCGTGTGGTTCCTTCAGTCAAGATCCATTGATTTTGGCCCCGAGGGAGGCCTTTCAGCTGGAGGAGACTTTCTAGAACCTACCGAAGACGTTGGGCTCCTCTTGGCATCACGTTGAGCTTGGGTGTCTGCGTCGTGTTTGAGCCTTTGCATCCATTCGTCATTATTATTTTCGAACTTGCAGTCGATGGTATCCCCGATTCTCTTCTCCATTGAATCCAAGTCCTCTTTGTTGTATTTTCCCTCCATCTTCTGCCGAAGCTCTACTATATTCTTTTCTAACTGCTCCACTCTTTGGTTGTATACATCAATGCCGCTAGCCCTTCTAACAAGGATGCGACTGCTGCCTTCCCCCATTATATAACAAGGAGATAGGCCTGAAGAACTGTTGTAACAAATCTTCCCATACAGGAGCTCACTGCCACTAAGCATAGCACTAGTTGGAATCCAGTTCCTGCCCTTTTCTGAAACTTCAACAACCAAATGATGAGGAGGGCCATTGGAGGGAGAAATCGTCGAGGACAGAGCTAATTTAAACATCATTTTTGGAAAAAACCAAGGAACAGGGGAATATCCAATTCAAAGGAGCGAAAATGAATAAAAAACTTGAACACAGATCGGAAGAAATATCCACAACTGTCGAAAATAAATATCAATGTACTTGAAAGAGGGTTATATGACATTACGAGTCAGAGAACCTACGCGAGACCTTACCCTGACGACCTTTGAAGTGTCTGATGGGACAAATTGGCTGCTAGGGTTCACTGATATAATCAAGGGTAGGGTCCCATTTCACTTTGAAGGGCTATGAGATATTGAACCCTATGCTGACATGTAAAAATAAATCATTCTTTTCATTTGAAAATGTAATAGTACACCAAAATTTCATTATTCCTTTTACAAATTTCTTAATATAGTGACAATATTTGCATTGTTCCTCTCTATAAAATTTAATAAACAATGTTATATTAATATGGGCTACTTAAATAACCCAAGAATCCATATAGAATAAATTTAAGAAACAGAAAGACAACAAAGCTAACAATACAAAGAAATCACTTGTTTGATCAATTATACCAATTCTAGTCTTTGTTTGTAGATGGGTTTGTAGAAGATCTAGTGTAACATGAGAAAAATTTGATGAAGAAGAGGGAGAGATGACCATAAGAGATAAGATAAGTCTAAACAACAATATCAATCTTCCAAGATGGCATTGAGATGAAACATAATTAAGAAAATAATGAGAGATAACATGTCGTAAGAATAACATCTAAGGTTGGTGTTAATTTTTTACACGACCCATTTCATATTATCTGTAGAATTCTATTGTTCAAGGTTTGGAAATTGCGAAAAATGGAAGTGAGGTTGTACACTATGGGAAGTGTTATTTTTTGTTGGTTCATTAGTGTGGGTCATTCGAGACTTTGCCTCCATAGACTAGTCACGTAATGCATTACAAATTTTAAACAATTTGGCTGTGGAAAGTTAAAACCGTACATCTAACTCTATTCTCCACATACAAAATGCTACACAAATTTGAAAATCCAATCCAAAGTGCAAAATTCTGCACATACCTGTAAATTCACAGCAGCCCATTCATATAAGGGGCCCACTGGATGAATCACGAATGCAAATGTTGTAGAAAATGTTTATACGGATCCCGCTGGATGAATCACGAATGCATAGTGAAGAAAATGAGGTGGAAAGGACAATGGGGATGAATTACCCAATATAAACTCTGTTTCAAGTTTCACCCCTATGTAGTTGGGGCATTGGGCATGGCTGCATCCAATTTCTCAAAAAAAGACAAAATTTGCATCATTCCACTCTATAGCTTTTAATAAGCAATGTCTAACCCAAATAAACCAAGAACCCATATAGAAGAAAATTTTAGAAACATAAAAAATACCTGACAATGTGAAAAAAACATTTGAAAAATATTTATAACCATGGAGATTGAATTGACAAGTAATCAAAATTCTAAGAGAAAAATCAAGGTTGGATGGAAATGAAATACAATCCATAGAATGTCCAATGAATATAGATATCGATAAATACAAAAGAGGGAGTGAATCTAAAAAATATGTTCATGAATACAAAAACCATTATCTTGAATCACTTCAATAACAAACTTCACTCCTTTGAAGCCCTTTGTCAAATTTAAAGTGGACAACAAAGTGCAAAGGTATTTGGAAAAAGACTGCCACAAATTAACCATTGGGAATTGGTGGTCCCTTAAGTAATCTAATGTTATTTAAACATTAGTAATCTTCTCATAATATATGGGATTTAATCTTTAAATTGAGTGTGCTTTTGAGATTTATCCATATCTCAAACTCTGCTCTCAATCCGTCTCCCATTGCATCACCAATTATGATTCCTTCTAAATAATCAAACTATGCAACATCATCTCTCTTTTGAGTTAATAGATTGGATTTGTACTCATCCTTCTTATACATATCACCATTCCCATCCCATGGATGAGGTAAACCAAGACTAATGCAAGACTTTTCTTTATAAATACCTTTGAATCTAATAATCTCTTCAACCAATGCTTTAGCTTTGTATTGATTTATGGACATTAGGACCTCATTGGTAATCATTTGGTTGGATATATTTATCATATGAGTCATGTTTTTAACCTACAAGTCCTCAAATTGCTTCTTAGTTATACTAGTATTCAGGAAATTTATTATTTCAGCATCCTACTCAATCATTTCTCCAAGCTTCTTTTCAACATCTTTGATTTCCTTTTGACATGTTTCCTACATCTCTAACTCACCTTGTATAAGATCAAAGTAATCCTATTTATCTAGCATTCCAAATGATATTTTGTTCCAAAGGGTCTTTCTAGTTCTTCTCAACAACTCTTCACCTTGGATATCTAGTTGCATCTTGGTAATTTGATTCTTTAATTCATTTATCTCTGACTCTTGATCATCAGTAACTTTGCACTTTGTTGTTCCCTTTTAAGTTCACAAGCAAGGGTCAAGAGTTACTCAAGCTAAAGCTAAAGGCTCTTAAAGGGTAACCATAAAATAAGCTAAATCATGCTCTTAGAATAGTATAAATAGGAGAGGAAAATTTTCATCTTCATCATACAAAATTGAAGAGATCAGATACTGTTGGGCACAGCCCAAGTGGAAGAAGTTTTGATGGAGAAAGAACAAGTTAGGCAAGGTCTAAAATAAACCAGTTTTGGGAGAAGAAACTCCGCAATTCCTGGGAGCAGGGTATGGAGCGACATGAAGTTGGCAGGAAAGGACCTGTCCCATTAGTAAAGACGAAGTACTAAGGACAATCGAGGTAGTTAGAGTAGTTACAAATGAAGCGACGGACTGTAAGCTACAGGAGAGAAGAGTAAAGAAGTGGAATGGTGCAAAGGACACACCATGTCAGCGTCAGAGTCGCATGGTTAGAATTGCGACTGTCAGAAGAAGCGTCAGAGCCAGAGAAGCGGTGAAAAAGGACAACAGAGCTCCAGGGAAGTAAAGACAAAGCATGGTCAACAGGAGAACCATTCCATTTTGGTTTTAAGAGTTCTATGGGGGTTGTCCCATAGTTATTGTAAAGATGTGATGTTCAGGCACAATCTATATAAAGGGAAATTTTGTATAAGGAAGGGTTATATTTTGTTGGTCATCATTGAGTATTGTTATACCAAGTTAGATCTAGCATGAGAGAGATATAAGAGAGAAAAAAGAATCTGCAGCTGTGTGCACATAGATCTATTGTAGAGAAGAGTCTGCAGCTGAGTGCGCATACTGGAACTGTTAAAACCTTCCTTCTAATATAAATAATAGTTCCCGTGGATGTAGCTCCCATCTGGGGGGTGAACCACGTAAATATTTGTGTTGTGTGATTGGATCCATTTTATATTTTTTTATGCTTATATATGTATTTTCATATGAATGTGAATGAAAATGATATGTTAAATAGTGGAGCACGCACATGTATGAATATGTGAAGTGTTAACGAATGTGATGAATGCATAGTTACATAGATAAGAGTAACAATGATTCAACAGAGTTTGTACTGTCGGTAACTATACAGTGCGAAGTCACATAATGGTGTTTTTATATTTGAATTATATGAGAAGTAAGAGTGACTTCAATTAAAGGTTGTTTCCACATACGCACATCACCAAGGTTACAGAAACCTACTTCTGTAATCCCCCCATAACTTCGCCTCGTGTGAGACCTCAGGGTGTTCGCAGGTTATTGCCGAAAGGTTTGGTGAAAGGGGTTTGTTGGGTCTTTGAGTACTATGCAGAACTCAGGTCAGCCCATAGAAATTAGAGAGCTCAACATATACAAGAGTTGAGGGTCAAATTTCAGGGAAGGATGAAGTGAAGATGACTGAAATTCTAGTGGAAGATGAAATCTTGTGATGATTTCTACTTGTTTTTTTTTGTTTTAGGTCATCTTGGAATTTTTAGTATATCTTTGTTTCTGGGATTTTCACACCATGAAATGTTTATGGTATGGATACATGTCAATACTTGTGAGTTCCTTTGGTAAAAATTTTAGATGCTAATTTTCTATAGTTCCGAAGATACGACCTCAGAAAGTTAGGGTTTTTGAATAACCTTCAAACATGTCAATTTGGAATTTTCCTTATAAGTTTTGATCTAGAATGTTTCAGATAGTGCCCTTTTGAGGATATGCAAAATATATCTTTAAGAACATATGGATAAAATTTTAGATATTGGTTCAATATATTTTTCAAAGATATGAACTTGGGAAGACAGGGATTTTAAATGACTCAAAAATCATCTCTAAACAAGTTAGTTTGGAACTTTCACTATAACTTTTGATCCATGACATTTCAGAGAATGATACTTAGAGGAGATGTCATAGAGATATTGAAGCATATGTGGTAAAAGTTTCATATCTTTATTCATTACATGTTAAGAGTTATACTTGTTGAATGTTAGGGTTTGTTACAATGACAAAGACAATGAAAATGCAAGAGAAGAAGATTGAAAAAATATTGCATTACTTTATCATACAATATAAGAATCACAAAATTGTTGGCACATTGGATCAACATACTTAATGATTCTCTTGGTAATTATCTTGGCACATTCTATGATGATCTCGTCATAGATATTATTGGTGATTGTATTGAAATATTCCATGGTAATGTTATTGCATGAGATCCCTCTTTTGGAATGTACTATGATGTCTATTATGTTCCGAAACCACATGTTACATAAAAGGTTAATATTGGAAGTTTGGAAAAAGACATTTGCTAATTATTGCCTGGAGGAGAAGAAGCCACCAAAAACACGTCACTTGTCTTTGTCAACAAGCACATAAGTCAACCCCATCATTCTCCTGTTCGTAAGCTCACTTCAAAAGTAGCTCGAAACCCTCACTTTCCAGAGTTTGTTTCCTGAATGGATAAAATTGAAGACCTTGTTCCGTTCAATGAATGTTTAGATGAAAACAAGGATCTTGTAGTTGACAGGGAAAAGGATATTTTCGACCCTATTTTTTCTGTGGGTAGTATTTCACAGTCTAAAGAGAAATTAATGGAGTTTAGGTCGCAGGGAAAGGATGCATTTAATGTTTTTGGTTATTTTCTGTATTATTTTTGTGTCAAACAGACCCTACACTTCCCCAAATTTGTTGGTTGGTGTGCGGAGAATTATTCCCAGGACGAAAGGGTAATAATTAATGTAAATACAACCAAAATTCTATGTCGAGTCAATGCGCAGACTATTCGTGAGGTTCTAGGTTTACCTTAAATATTTCCCAAAATCCATGAGTTGTTTAACGAAGAAAATTTGGTAATTTTTTATAGAAATTGCAGTCCAGAAGAAAAAGAAAAGTTTTTATTACAAGTATTCAAAGATGGTCAGCTGCATTAAAACCTATCTTTCCCTTTGAGTATTGATGTCTTCTAGTGATATACCCAGTTAGTTTTTTCCTTGTTGAGTCAAATTTTAGGTCTAAATAGTGATAAGTCAATCACATAAGTTATGTTAGGTTTCCTTTTGCAAGTCATTTCACCTGAGTCACAGTTGAGTCCAGTATGTGGTTTTAATTTTGATGAATTCCTAGATGAAGCGATTCACATCCAGTTGGTGAATTTCCATGAGTTGAAGCATTTTAGATATCACTCATATCTATTGAACCTTTTCTTGTGCTCAAATATTTTTGAATTGAAGTTTCTTGGAACCATGTTTTCTCATGACCTTCCTAAACATATCAATATGTTTGCATTCACCAATACAATCATGGTAGCAATTTATATAATTATTTTTAATGCTGAATTTCCCTGAGTCTTAGAAGAAATGAAATAAATGTTGCAGCCTACACCGAAGACCAAACATGTGATTGGTTCTTGTATAAAGAACATACTATAATTAGAGTGCATGGTTTTATTGGAGCACCATATCTGTCTCTAGCCTTTTTAACACGAAGGGTTTTTGCCTTAGAATTTATTAGACAAAGGTTGCATTCAAAAGAAGAACATTTCGGTGTTTTCAAAAAATCATCAAATGTGAAATTCCCTCTTAAAGTTGGTCCATTAATCATTAAGACTAAGGCAACCCTATCTATAGTAGAAAAATGATTGAAGATCATGGCTTTCCAAGAGGTTGAAAGGATTAATTATGATCCTCATCAAATTATATCGCAAAGGAGACATCAAAATAGAAACAAGGCTTTTCATCATTAAACAATTGAAGGATTAAAAGAAATGAAAAATTTATTCAAATTTGAACAAGATAAGAAATAAGTGAATATGGAACAAACAAGCAATTTGGAAATGTTAGTTCAGACATCAGCTAAATCTGATATCACCAATCAGAGAACTATTTTAGAAGTTGATAGTATGGAAGTCGATGAAGAAGTTTCAAGCAAGAAATCAAAAGTGGAACAACAGAAGGAAATTATTATTATGGAGGAACGAGATTTAATTGTTCCATACAAAACTACTTTGATTTCACAACCACCTGTAAATATTTAGCAATATTCTTTTTCAGAAATAAAGGAATCTGGAAGTAACTCTTAGTATAAGTCCAGATTTGATTTTCTTTCACAATATGCAGAAAAGAAGAAGCAATCTTTGGTAGAAACTCAAAAATTGTTCCCTCAAGTAAGAAAGTTGACAGAACAAAAAGTTTCCCTTCTTATAGTTGAGGATCCAGAAAGAAACATTATAAGCCTTGTAGTGGTGAACTATGAGAAAGTTTCTGAAATGGAATTTAAGCTTGATGAGATTGATATACTCGTTAAGAATAAATTGCATAGACAAACATGAGATGTCTTGTATTCTGATTTATTACAATCCACTTTAAAAATTTCTAAATTGCAATCCGTGATAACAAAGTTGGAGATTCAATTGAGGCAAGAGAAGGCAGAAAACAAAGCAAATTTGATACAAATTAAAAGACTACAAATGGACCTTGTGACTGTGGGAGCTGAGTTAGGGAAAACTTAGTGTACCAAAAGGCTCCTTGATGAAAAAGAAAATACCATTCAAATGCTCAAGAAAAAAATGAAGGTGCCAAATAATCAACATGTGCAATCTCCAGAGTTGACAACATTACAACAAGAAAATGAATCCATTTATCAAGGAATGATGGATCACAAAGGTAAAATGTTAAAGTTACGAGATGAAAAGAATGCTTGGGAAAAAGAAAATTTTGAATTGTTGTCACAAATTTTAGTGTTAAATACCAATCAGATTGAAACTGTGCAAGTGCCAGAGAATCCAATGGATCAATCTCTATGTACGGATGGAGGACAAATGGATAAGTCCTCCATAGAGGAACTTACCAGTTCTATGTCACAAATTAGTCTAAAATATGTAGATATAGAAGAGTTGAAAGCGGAAAACCAAAAGTTGAAACATGAAGTAATTCAAAATTCTGAAGAAAAGAAAAAAGCTTTGAGTGATAGAAAACAGTTGCAAAAGAAAGTTGATGAATTAAAAGATAGTTTGACAAGTAATCTTCCATTACAAGGAGATAAACACCTTATATGGGAAGCGATATCAATGGAAGTCACCAAATTCTGGTCACATTTGAATTTTATGGAAGATAAATATGCTATAGAAAACATAGCTCTCTAGAGGTGTAAAGGGGCAAATAAGACATTAAGCAAAAGGCCTTCAGAAACAACTCAAAATACAGTCATTTTTTTAAACACTCTAACTCAATCAGATATGTAGAGTTTTAGAATCAAAGACAGACCAACAGTCATCATTTGGGTAAGAATAATTATTGGCAATCATGATCGTGTTAAAGAAGTACAAGACAAAGCGCAACAAATGCTCCTTCAAGTTCAAAATTTTAAGGAATTATTTCAGGGGATTTTTGAAAATGGTCTAACTTATTTTTATAGTGACGATGGAAAATTAATGACTAAAGAAAATTATCACAGTTTGATAGTACAGGCTCGCATGGATCACTTGAAATTTGAAGGTTTGGTCAAAGGATTAACTGGAAAGACAATAATTGATAAATTGATAAATTGACCAATGATTTTGAAATATTTGATCAATTTCTAATGATTAAGAAAGATCTTCCAGTTACATGTTACATAACATCCATAGAATTGGAGGTGACGGTGAAATAAATGATGGATTACGAAATCCCAAATCAAGAGCCATGGAAAATTGTCAAAAAATTTGGGGAAAAAAAATACAGGTTATATCAAGAATGAATATTTAGGTGTCTTAGTTTGAAATGATGTTGTGGTTCCTTTGTTAATTGCCCGAGTGTTACATCAACCCAAATCAAAGCAACACGATACCAACTTGTTCGGCAACAAAAGAAATGTTCCTGAAGTTTAGATATTTCTTTGGAATTTCTATTTTTGGTGAAAAATCAATTAGGGTTTATTCAAAGAACATTTTGTATAAATTTCAATTTTACAAAGAAATCGGGGTTGGATCCGAGAGAAAAAAATACAGTGATGTAATATTTTTTGAAGACTTTATTGAATAACAAAAGTACAGGTCTATTGAAATCGCAAGCTTCATATGTTGTCACTTTCTTCAGTCTGTTAATTTCTCTTTTGTGAATGTATTTCCTGTTACACCATATTATCACTTTGCCTCATATTTGAATGAACTATGTGAGTTAGAATTCGTTTTATATGCTCTGATTCACACATTTAAATATTGTCACTGTTCTTTCTTCCAAATTACTACATAGTTCATCCCAGTTATATGCTCTTTTTTTTCTAGAAGAAAAATATCCTCATGCTATTCATATTATGAATCAAAGAAACTACACATATTCTTGTCCATAAAAGACAATGATCATGATAATAATTTGTTACATGTGAAACATACTTGTCTCCCAAATGGCCACTATTGCTCATGTTACATAGGTTTTTATCTCATAATAACCCTGTTTGCCATCTTCCACCCACATCAACATTTAGCATTCCATATCACAATCAATAAACCAAAAAATATCTATCTATGCAATTTAGCTAATATTCTACTATATTATACAACTATTTTAAGTAATGTATCAAAATAATATTGTCCAAAAAATCCTTTCCTGCTTAGTATATATTTATGTCAATTTCATCCAACACCTGTTATTTGTGCAAAAGGAATATATGAGCCCTTCCTTCCTCCATAACGAGACCACTTTTTGATAGTCGGTCTGCCTGCATGTTATAGATTCTCCTTAGATGTTTATAACATATATATTCAAAATTCTTGTGTAAATGCGCAATCCTTTGTTTCCAAGTTGTCAAATTTGGAACCTGTAATCTGCAACTGCCATTGATCCAATTTATAATAGCTAATGAGTCACCAAATTTTTTTATCCCGTTTGAACCCATATTCTGTGCTATTGTCAACATGTTAGGATATCTCATCATTCACTTATGTACTTTGCATACATTTTCATGCATGCATGCATTCTGCATGCATTGCATGCACCCGCATGCTGCCCAGTCACTAGTATGATGCCTCCAGCACCTAGTCCCTAGTCTCCCAGCACTCAGGAGCTACTTTCCACTCAGTTTTAGCCCTCCTAGACAGTCATGCGCCCACTTCTCACCTTCCACTGCAAAAGGGTGCCTTTCTCACCTACCAGTCCAGTTTACTTCAGTTAGCCACCGGTCTTTCCTTGATTTGAGGCTAGACTGACTCCTCACTGTTGTTATCACTCCGATTGACCTCCGATGAGACATGACTACCTATTCTGAGTGTAGTTAACTCCTCATGCACCCTCCAGCCTCCATCCCTACATTAGTGCCACTTACCATCAGCTACACTTATTACACTTAGTTAGACTCAGTTAGACTTAGTTTGACACATGTTTGATAGTGACTTGTGCATTGATGACCACCACTGATTGATGACTAGGACTCCTAGTTGGAGCCAAGCTATGACATGCAGCATATTCGATTGACCTCCTTGGCTAATTCGAATTGCTCACTCATTGTGGCAGTATTGTATTGTAATTCTACCATTCTGGATTATAGAGCACTGATGCATCTCTCTTGCACAGTTTTTACTCCAAATTGTTTTACATCTTTGTGATTCATATTCTTGTTCAATAGATATGCTATGACTAATTTTACATGGTATCGGAGCCATTGTAGGGACAAGATCTCTCTCCTACAGGTGTTCTACATGAAGAATTGAGTGAATTTGCTCAAAATTGCAGAAGTTTTGGCATGAAATATCTCATGTGCATTCGCTCATGTGCATGCAAAGCAGAAAATACACTCCAATCCACTCCAGAAGCTTGAGTTTTCCACATAATTCCTAGATTTGATACATTGGATCCATTCAAGCTTGCTTGATCTCCAATCCTAGGTGTGATGCAACTCTAAAAGGGTGGATTGTTCGACCTTATTGTTTTTGTTTTGATTGTGATTTGCAGGATAATCTTCTACATCAAGTGCATTCGCTACCTTGTGATTTGCAGGTTTTCCTTCATCAATTGCACTCGTTTTCAGTGATGGATTCCACTTCTTCAAAGCCTATGCTAACTCTCAATTCTTTTGATTGGAAAGATGACACAGAGATAATATTGCACTCAAGAGGGTTCTATACAGTCACCATGGGCCTCGAATTGGATCCAAACACTCTCATTGAAAAGTCAAAATATTTCAATAAGCTTGATGAAGCTTATGGTCTTCTTTGCCTCTCCATCTCCAAGGATCTTCACTTCCATCTCAGTGGATTGAAGTCTCCAAAAGAAATATGGGAGCAACTTGACAAACTTTTTGGCAAGTAGGACGAGCTTAGAGCCTTTCAATTAGAAAATGAATTGATTGCTCTTAGTCCTGAGAATTTCGAGACCATCAATGAGTTTTTCACAAGATTCAAGCACTTGGCATTGCAGTTGAAGAACAGTGGTGTTGTGAAAGAGGATAATCAATTGATCCTCTCCATTCTCACAAAGCTTGGGAAAGATTACTCGGTATTTGTCTCTACTTTCAATTCCGGTTGGCTAACTACCCCAAATTGGAAGATGCCTACCTTGAATGCCTTCATTGTATCCGTTACCAAAGAGCATGACAAGTTGATTTAAATGGGGTCCATAAAATCCAAATTTTCAGCCCTATTTGTTCAAGGATCCAAGAATTCGAATGGCAAAGGAAAGAAAAAGAAAGAGAAGCCTAAATTCGAACCAAACAAGCAAAGAGAGAAAGGCAAGCTATCGGATGCACCATCCGATTCAAGGAACAAGCAGAAGGGTAAAGAGGGTAAAGAAAAATCTAAGTGTTCTTATTGCAACCGTGGCTTTCATTCTGAAAGTTCATGCATGAATTTAACAATAGATCAAATGGCTCTCCTTTTGGAAAAGAACAACATATGTCTTCCCGACAGTGCACGGAAGAAGGATAGAAATGATGATCATGAAAGAGGTCAAGCACTCATGGAAACTGTTTCAAAACCCACCACTCTACTAATAGATTCTGGTGCCTTGAATCATATGGCTGCAAATATTGACTCTCTTTCTTCATTTGATCCAAACAGTTCCATCCCCATCCATTTGGGAGATGAATCAAAAATTTCTTCGAAGGGAAAAGCTACCATCCATGTAGAGCATGGAAGCTTCCAGAATGTTCTCTATGTGCCTTCCTTGGCTTCAAATCTACTTTATGTTTATCAAATGACACACATTGGTGAAACAAAGAAAGTTACATTCAGCCCTAACAATGTTGAATTTTTTGATATCAAAAGTGGAAGACTTATTACAGTCTGAAAGGCAAACCTCACTGCAAAATACTATGAGTTTTCTCACTTTGTGTAGCTTGAAAAGCCCACTGCTCTCCTCACTCATGGCAACGAGGTTAGTAGTCTTTGGCATGAAAGGTTTGGACACCTTACTTACAAGTATTTGATGCTGTTACAACAGAAATCCATGGTTTATGGTCTTCCACAACTCCGTTCCTCGAAGGGAATTTGCCCCGGTTGCATTGTTGGGAAGCACCCTGAGCACAAGTTCGACCGCGGAAAAGCTTGCAGAGCTTCTACTATTTTGGGCCTCATACATTCTGATATCAATGGTCCGCTTCCAAATATTTCCATGAATGGTTCAAGGTATGTTTTGACATTCATCGATGACTTCTCCCGCTTTACTTGGGTATTTTTTCTCAAAAACAAGTCAGAAGTGCTTGGAAAATTCAAGGATTTTAAGGCTTCTGTTGAGACCGGCACTAAGAGAAAGATCAAAGCTCTTAGATCTGATAATGGAGGACAATATATAAATACTAAGTTGCTGCAACTTTGTGCTGAAAGCGGAATTCAGATCCAACATACAGTTCCCTACACACCCCAACAGATAGGTGTAGCGGAACGGAAGAATCGGTCACTGAAAGAGATGGCTACCTGCATGCTTGAGTCAAAAGGTTTGGCTGAAAATATTTGGGCTGAAGCCATTAATGTTGTTGCATACATTCAGAACCGAGTTCCACATTCATCTGTGAAAGGTAAAACTCCTTTCGAAGCATTCTTTGGTCGCAAACCAGATGTGTCCAATTTGAGGGTTTTTGGCTCCACTACATGGGTTAGAATTCCTTCTGATAAGAGGAATGCTTTGGACCTACAAAGTATTGAATGTATCCTAATAGGATATGGGTAAGAATCAAAAGCATATAAACTCATCAATATTAGATCCAAAAAGGTATTCATAGAGCGATGTGTGAGGTTTGAAGAACCGCTGCCAGATCTGAAGCTAGTTGAGGAAAACACTGCCGATCTACACCCTCCACAAGAAGAAGATTCAAGTGAATATGAAGAAAGAATTGGATCTGATATCTTAGATATTATATCAGACTTTGATGGCCATGACATATCAGGTTCGGAATGTAAAATTAGTCACAGCAGATCTAATGAACAAGTAAATCAATCACAACAGATGAACATAGAAAATATGGTGTAAAACTGTGCAAAACATGCAGCAGTGCTCAATATCCCAATAAGGGTGAATGATTACAATAGAATACAGTAACAATGACTTAGCAATTCGAATTTCCTAAGGAGGTCATTCGAATCACTGAATGGAGTAGCTTGACTCAAACTAGGAGTCCTCATCATCAATCAGTGGTCGTCATCAATGCATAAGAACCAGTCATCCAGGTGCCAATCTGAGTCTAACTGAGTGTAACATGTGTAACTGAAGTGTGTAGCACTGATATAGGGAAGTGGGATCAGTGGAGGGTGCATGGGAGGCTAACTGAAGTCAGAACAAGTCATCTAGTCAATCTAGAGGTCCAACGGAGTGAAACAGTCAGTCGGGAGTGAAACTAGCCAAATCAGGGAGAATCGGAGCTAACTAAGTGTAACTGAAGTGGAACTGCAGTGGTAGGTGAAGAAGTGCGCCCTTCTTTGGAAGTAGGTGAGAAGTGGGTGCCTTCATGACTAGGAGGGATAAAGAACTGATGTAAGAAGCTCCCAGGTGCTAGAATAAGGTGGCTAAGGTGTTGGAGGCATCAACCTGGTGACTGGGATGCATGCAAACCCTAGAATTTGCATGAAAACCCTAATTGCATGCACGATCCTGAAAAAGATGATGTGGATATCCGAACACCCCCCCTCAAGCTAGACTATGATGTGCAAAAAAAATAATGTGGGGCCCTGGTAACTAAGACCAAAGGTCACCCCAATACAATAATCCAAAAAATGCTGAAAATAAACTAAGTGAGGAAAGAGGGAAAACCCAGTGGGAAGAAAGCCCCCCCTCAAGCTAAAGAATAATAATGGATCAATCTGTCTCCACCATGATGGAACTCACCCCCAACAGTGAACAAAGGTAAGAGAACTTCTTCTCAGTGAAGCTCTTGGTGAAGATGTCTGGAATTTGCTCATCAGTAGGGCAATATTGCAGAATGATGGTGCGATCATGCACCAATTGTCAAATGTAATGCATATGAATCTCAATGTGTTTGGTCCTCTGCCGCTGAACTGGATCTGTGGAGATCTTGATAGCACTTTGATTGTCACAAAATAGGATAGTCGAAGTAGTGCCACCAAAACCAAAATCGTAAAGAATAACCTGCAACCAAACTGCCTGAATGCAGGAATTGACTACCCCTCGATACTCTGCCTCTGCTGAAGAAAGTGCAATGGCTGGCTACTTTTTGCTGGACCAGCAAATAGCACCATGACCAATCATGAAAACATAACCGGAAGTGGACTTCTGATCAATGCTATCACCTGCCCAATTTGAATCAGTAAAACCAATGAAATCAAGCTCAGAATCTGCAGCATAATGTATGCGAAAATGTTTCGTACCTTGCACATATTGCAAGATCCGCTTGGATGCTCACCAATGAAGCTCATGGGGCTACTGCATATACCTTGACACGGCACTCACAGAATATGAAATATCAGGCCTTGAGTGTGTCAAATAAAGTAGTGAACCAATCAACTGTCGATACATACTGCAATCTGCAAGCGGTGTAGAATCTCCCTCCTCAAGACTGATTCCTAAGAGGAATGGGAATGGGGCTGCCTTACATTCAGCCATATTAAAATTCAATAACAGGTCGGAAGCATATTTTTTCTGAGATATAGTGATCCCATCAAAATTTTGAGCTATCTCCAAGCCCAAAAAGTGATTCAGCAAGCTCAAATCGCTCATGTCAAAGGATAGATTTAAGGCAGTTTTTAGCTTGTTTATTGAAGTAAGAGTGCTACCAGTAATGAGAAGATCATCAACATAAAGTACAATAACCAACAAATTACCTTTAACTCACTGAAGATACACATTCGGATCAGATTTGCATCTTTGGAAATTCTGAGAAAGAAGGAAGGAGTCCATCTTTGCGTACCAAGCTCTTGGGGCCTGTTTTAACCCATAGAAAGATTTCTTCAATCTGCAAACTAATGATGGATCTGATGTGTAGCCCTCTAGCTACTGCATATATACCTCTTTAGCAAGGTCTCCATGTAGAAATGCACTGTTCACATCCATGTGGTGCACTTCCCAGTGCTTGGATGCGGAAATAGCCAAAACAAGGCGGATGGAATCCATCTTTGCAACCGGTGCAAAGGTCTCAGTGTAGTCCAGTCCTTGGACTTGGGAGAAACCTTTTTCCACCAAAATTGCTTTGTATTTGCTGATAGAGCCATCAGTATCAACTTTTGTGCAGTAGACCCATTTACACTTCACTAATTTTCTTCCAGGTGGAAGAGAAACTAGCTCCCATGTATTGTTCATTTGAAGAGAACTGTACTCTTCATCCATGGCACTTTGCAATCTCGGATCTCGGTGGGCAGAATAGTATGATGTGGGATCTGAATCAGACATCAAATAACAAATCTCAGGAAGTAATGGATCAGAAATAGAAAGAGGCATACCTGCTCTTTGAAAGTCTGCTCTTGTTCATCTCGGATCAGCAGGATTTCCAAGGTTCGAACCAGCAGATTGAAGAGTGTTTTGGGCCCACTTTGGTAACTGAGGAGGATCATAATGGTTGGATTCTGAACCTGATATGTCATGATCATCATGTGCTGCTAAAATATCAGAAATATCAGAACTCATACCTTCATTATCGCCGCACGGATCTTCTTCTGGTGAAGGCGGTGAAACGACAGTCTCTTCCTCGACTAGTTGCAATTCTTGAAGCGGTTCTTCAAATTGCACACTGCGCTCTATGAATATATTTTTAGATTTGATATCAATGAGTTTATATGCTTTTGATTTTTCCCCATATCCTATCAGTATGCACTCAATACTTTGTGGATCCAAAGCTCGTCTCTTCTTGGAAGGAATTCTATCCCATGCAGTAGAGCCAAAAACTCTCAAATTTGACACATCCAGTTTGTGACCAAAGAATGCTTCGAAAGGGATCATACCTTTCATGGATGAATGTGGAACATGGTTCTGTATGTATGCAGAAACATTGATTGCTTCATCCCAAAGATTTGCAGCCAAACCTTTTGATTCAATCATGCATGTAGCCATCTCTTTCAGTGACCGATTTTTTCTTTCCGCTACACCGTTCTGCTGGGGTGTGTAGGGAACTGTATGTTGGATCTGAATTCCGCTTTGGGAAAAAAGTTGCAGCAACTCGGCCTTGATATATTCTCCACCATTATTAGATCTAAGAGCTTTGATATTGCTCTCAGTGGAAGTCTCAACAGAAGCCTTAAAATCCTTGAATTTTCCAAGCACTTCTGACTTGTTTTTGAGAAAGAATACCCATGTAAAGCGGGAAAAATCATCAATAAATGTCAAAACATACCTTGAACCATTTAATGACGTATGGGGCAGCGGACCACTGATATCAGAATGTATCAACCCCAAAACTGTAGAAGCTCTGCTAGCTTTTCCGTGGTCGAATCTATGCTCGGGGTGCTTCCCAATAATGCAACCAGTGCATATTCCCTTCGAGGAACGGAGTTGTGGAAGACCATCTACCATGGAATTGTTTGATAGCAGAAGCAAATACTTATAATTAAGATGTCCAAATATTTCATGCCAAAGCCTACTAACCTCATTACCATGTGTGCGAAGAGCAGTGGGCTTTGCAAGCGGAATAAAGTGTGGAAACTCATAGCATTTTGCAATGTGGTTTGCCTTTCCGACTGCAACAAGTCTTGCACTTTTGATATCAGAAATTTCAACTATATTAGGGCTGAATGTAACTTGCTTCGGTTCATAAGTGTGTGTCATTTGATACACAGAAAGAAGATTTGAAGCCAAGGAAGGCACATAGAGAACATTTTGAAAGCTTCCATGATCTACATGAATCGTACCTTTTCCCTTTGAAGAAATTTTTGAGTCATCTCCCAAATGGATGGGGATGGAGCTGTTTGGATCGAATGAAGAAAAAGAATCAATATTTGCATCCATATGATTCGATGCACTCGAATCTATCAAGAGATTAGTGGGCTTCGAAACAGTTGCCATGAGTGCTTGTCCTCTTTCATGATCATCATTCATATCCTTCTTCCTTGCACCGTCAGGAAGATTTATGTTGTTCTTTTCCAAAAGGAGGGCCATTTGATCTATAATATTCTTCATACATGAGCTTTCGGGATGAAAGCCATGGTTGCAATAAGTACATTTAGATTTTTGGTTACCTTCTTTGCCCTTTTGCTTGAACTTTGAACTGGATGGTGCATCCGTCTGTTTGCCTTTCTCTCTTTGCTTGTGAGGTTCGAATTTGGGCTTCTCCTTCTTTTGATTTCCTTTACCATTCATGATCTTGGGTCCTTGAACATATAGGGATGAATCTTTGGAGCTTATGGACCCCATTTGAATCAACTTGTCATGCTCTTTTGTGACGGACTCAATGAAGGCATCTTCCAATTCGGGGTAGTTAGCCGATCGGAATTGAAAGTAGAGACAAATACCGAATAATATTTACCAAGCTTGCTGAGAATGGAGAGGATCAATTGCTTATCGTCTTTCATAACTCCACTATTCTTCAACTGCATGTTCAAGTTCTTGAATTTTGTGAAGAATTCATTAATGGTCTCGAAATTCTCAGGACTAAGGGCAATCAATTCATTCTCTAATTGAAAAGCCCTAAGCTCGTCCTGCTTGCCAAATAGTGTTTCAAGTTGCTCCCATATATCTTTTGGAGTCTTCAATCCGCTGAGATGGAAGTGAAGATCTTTGGAGATGGAGAGACAAAGAAGACCATAAGCTTCATCAAGCTTGTTGTAGTGTTTGGTTCTATCTGACAAGGTGTTTGGCTCCAATTCAAGACCAAGAGTGACTCGGTAGTAACCTTTTGAATGTAATATGATCTCCATATCATCTTTCCAATCAAAATAATTGAATGGCGTGAGGATAGGCTTTGAAGAAGAGTATTCCATTGCTAGGAACGAGTGCACACTGATGTAGAGAAGCTTGCAAGGGCAGAGTAGCGAATGCAATTGATGGAGACAATAACCTGCAAATCACAATAAAACCAAGAACAATGAGGTCGAACAATCCACCCTTGTAGAGTTGCATCACACCTGGGATTGGAGATCAAACAATGTTGAATGGGTCCAATGTATCAGATCCAGGATTTATGTGGAAACTCAAGCTTCTGGAGTGGTATTGGATGTATTTTCAAGCTTTGCATGCATAGGAGCGAATGCCCTTGAGATCTTTCATGCCAAAACTTTTTGTAATTTTTGAGAAAAATTCACTCAAATCCTCTTGTAGAAACACCTGTAGAAAAGAGATCTTGTCCCTACAATGGCTCTGATACCATGTAAAATTAGTCATAGTAGATCTAATGAAAAAGTAAATCAATCACAATAGATGAACATAGAAAATATGGTGTAAAACTGTGCAAGACATGCAACAGTGCTTAATATCCCAATAAGGGTGAATGATTACAATCGAATACAGTAACAATGACTGAGCAATTCGAATTGCCTAAGGAGGTCATTCGAATCACTAAATGGAGTAGCTTGACTCCAACTAGGAGTCCTCATCATCAATCAGTGGTGGTCATCAACGCACAAGAACCAGTCATCCAGGTGTCAATCTGAGTCTAACTGAGTGTAACATGTGTAACTGAAGTGTGTAGCACTGATATAGGGAAGTGGGATCAGTGGAGGGTGCATGGGAGGCTAACTGAAGTCAGAACAAGTCATCTAGTCAATCTGGAGGTCCAATGGAGTGAAACAGTCAGTCAGGAGTGAAACTAGCCTCAAATTAGGGAGAATCGGAGCTAACTGAGTGTAACTGAAGTGGAACTGCAGTGGTAGGTGAAGAAGTGTGCCCTTCTCTGGCAGTAGGTGAGAAGTGGGCGCCTTCATGACTAGGAGGGATAAAGAACTGATGTAAGAAGCTCTCGGGTGCTAGAATAAGGTGGCTAAGGTGGTGGAGGCATCAACCTGGTGACTGGGATGCATGCAAAGTGCATGCAAACCCTAGAATTTGCATTCAAACCCTAATTGCATGCAAGATCCTGAAAAAGATGATGTGAATATCCGAACACAGAATCAGACCATAATGATCCTCCTCAGTTAGCAAAGTGGGCTCAAAACACTCTACAATCTGCTGCTCTAAACATTGGAAATCCTACTGATCCAAGGAGTACAAGAGCAGACTTTCAAAGAGAAGGTATGGCTCTTTCATATTCTACCCTTGTTTTGCTCCCCATTCTGTATCCAAATGAAATCTCCATGTGATGTTCCTGATCCATGAACAAAATGCATCCTGCCCCACATCTTTCCAATTGATTAGCTCCGTCGAAATCTCCCACTGGAAAATGATAATTTATAATTGGGATGTCAACTGTTTTTTTCCTTGTAACAGGCATATTGTAACCTCTGATCATATTTAAGATGGTCCCAGTTAGTTGCTCTGTGTTATTAATGTATTGTTTTCTTTAATCTTCTGTCATTCCTAAAATTTCTATTTGTCTGGACAAATGATACCTACTTTGCATTTGTGAAAGATTTATCCTACCACCGGGCTCTTAAATAATTTTGAGAAATGCATGTGTTGACTCCATACCAATGGATTTTTTTTTTGATCTGGCCATTGTTTTAGATCTGGACATTGTTTTAAAAAGGTGAAATGTTATGAGTGACCATTAGATAACATATAAAAAATGTTTTTCTCGACTTCTGACTTCCAACAAGAAGGGTCAGCCAACGCTTCATTTATGACAGAAAACAGAAGAATGAATGGCCGACCCTTTCTATACTGTAGGATTAGTAGGAATAGTAAACACCAGAAGGATTGAGAACCCCTTCTTATATCCTCGAAATACCAAGAATATCATGAAGAGAAAGTATCATCTGCTCCTTCGTTTAGTAGAGAATTGTGAACACCTATATCTAGCAATTCACCTATATCCAGAATGGTGAACACAAGAAGGATCGACCGACCAGTCTTGCAGTATCGAATTGTAAAAATATTCAACCTATAATGGCTAGGCTGTCAATTCATTTATATAAAGAATGTTGAACACTGGAAGAATATTGAGCGGAGGAAGGGTCGGTCGACCCTTCATTTAGGAGAGAAAGTAAATATATTTAATCTATGAAGGCTAGGATGACAATTCCCGACTTCTGACTTCCACTATAAATAGTAGGGATCAGTACATGAACTAAGTTATGACATTTAAAAAATGTTTGTCCCGACTTCTGTTTTCTAATAGGAAGGATCGGTTGCCGCTTCGTTTAGTAGAGAATTGTGAACACCTATATCCAACAATTCACCTATATCCAGAATGGTGAACACAAGAAGGATCAACCAAACCTTCTTGCAGTCTAGAACTATTATGAAAACAATACTAGGTAGAAGAAGGGTCAGATGCCCCTTCATTTATGAGGGAATTGTAAAAACTATTCAACCTACGAAGGCTAGGCCATTAGTTCATGTATATCGAGAATGGTGGACATTGTAAGAATACTGAGCACAAGAAGGGTCGACCGAGCCTTCATTTACGAAAGAAATATAAAAATATTTAATCTACGAAGGCTAGGCTGACAATTCCTGACTTCCGACTTCCAACAAGAAGGGTCGATGAACCCTTCATTTACGATAGAAAACAGAAGAATGAATGGTTGACCCTTCATGTATTGTAGGATAGTAGGAATAGTAAACACCAAAAGGATTGGGCACCCCTTATATCCTCAAAATACCAAGAATATCATGAAGAGAAAGGATCGGACGCCCCTTCGTTTAATAGAGAATTGTTAACACCTATATACAGAAATTCACCTATATCCAGAATAGTGAACACAAGAAGGATCGACCAACCCTTTTTGCAGTATCGAATTGTAAAAATATTCAACCTACGAAAGCTAGGCCATCACTTCATTTATATCAAGAATGTTGAGCACTGGAAGAATACTGACCAGAATAAGGGTCGACCGACCCTTCATTTAGGAGATAAATATAAATATATTTAATCTACGAAGGTTAGGCTGACAATTCTCGACTTTCGACTTACATTGTAAATAGTAGGGATCGGTACATCAGCTAAGTTATAACATATAAACAATGTTGTCCCAACTTTTGTTTTCCAACAAGAAGGATCGACCGCCCCTTCATTTAGTAGAGAATTGTGAACACCTATATCCAACAATCCTCCTATATCCAAAATGGTGAACACAAGAAGGATCGACTGACCCTTCTTGTAGTCTAGAACTATTATGAAAAAAATACTGGGTAGAAGAAGGGTCGGTCATCCCTTCATTTATGAGGAATTGTAAAAGTATTCAATCTATAAAGGCTAGGTCGTCAATTCATGTATACCCAAAATAATGAACACTGGAAGAATATTGAGCACAAGAAGGGCCGGCCAACCCTTCATTTAAGAGATAAAAGTAAAAATATTTAATCTACGAAGGCTAGGAGGAAAATTCCCGACTTCCGACTTCCAACAAGAAGGGTTGGATGACCCTTCATTTATGACAGAAAATAGAAGAATGAAAGACCAACACTTCCTTTATTGTAGGATTAGTAGGAATTGTAAACACCAGACGGATTGGAACCCCTTCTTATATCCTCGAAATACTAAGAATATCATGAAGAGAAAGGATCGGTCACCCCTTCATTTAATAGAGAATTGTGAACACCTATATCCAACAATTCACCTATATCCAGCATGGTGAAAACAAGAGGGATCGATCGACCCTTCTTGTTGTATCAAATTATAAGCATATTCAACCTATGAAGGCTAGGCTGTCAATTCATTTATATCAAGAATGTTGAACACTGGAAGAATATTGAGCAGAAGAAGGGTTGGCTGACCCTTCATTTAGGAGATAAATGTAAATATATTTAATGCACGAAGGCTAGGCCTACAATTCCTGTTTTCCGACTTCCGCTGTAAATAGTAGGGATCGATAGATCAACTAAGTTGTAACATATAAAAAATTTTGTCCCGACTTCCATTTTCCAACAAGAAGGATCAGCCGCCAATTCGTTTAGTAGAGAATTGTGAACACCTATATCCAGCAATTAACCTATATCCAGAATGGTGAACACAAGAAGGATCGACCGACCCTTCTTGTAGTCTAGAACTATTATGAAAAGAATATTGGGCAGAAGAAGGGTCGACCGCACCTTTATTTATGATGGAATTGTAAAAATATTCATCCTACGAAGGCTAGGCCGTCAATTCATGTATATCCAGAATGGTGAACACTAGAAGAATACTAAGAACAATAAGGGTCAGCCGACCCTTCATTTACGAGAGAAATGTAAAAAATTTCAATCTACTAAGGCTAGGTGGAAAATTCCCGAATTCCTACTTCTGCAGCAAATAGTAGGGATCGGGACATTGGCTAGGTTATAACATATAATATTATTTATCCCGGCTTCCAACTTCTGATAAGAAGGATCGGCCTCCCCTTCGTTTAGTAGCGAATTGTGAACATCTATATCCAACAATTCACCTATATCAAGAATGGTGAACACAAGAAGGATCGACCGACCCTTCTTGTAGTCTAGAACTTTTATGAAAAGAATACTGGGCAGAAGAAGGGTCGGTCGCCCTTTCATTTATAAGAGAATTGTAAAATTATTGAAGCTCTAAATGGTGGTCCAACAATTCACCTATATCCAGAATGGTGAATCCAAGAAGGATCAAATGACCCTTTCTATATTATAGAACTATTAGTAAAAGAAATCCCACAAAGCATCAGATGCCCCTTCATATATTATCCAAATATCAAGAATATCATGGAGATATTCTATCTATATAACTTTGATATAAGTAGCTTTCATAAAGGAATGAACGCTCCTTCTTGCATCGATCCAATTTCTACAAACCACAATAAAGATCAATTTAAATGGTAAAGACTATCACTTAATTGAAATGTGGCTTTCTGTAATATTCTCGATCTATTTATTTCTAGCAAAAATACCAAATTAAAATGAAAGTTAATAGGAAATAATGATTCCTCCTTCTATGATCGATTCTATCTCAAATGTACATTTGATCTCTCATGGATAATGCTAGCAGATTTGTTCTTAATCAATCAATTGATTTTGTAAATTAGCAGTCGTTCCTTCTCCAACGATCATTCACCTGAACATTTGCATGTATACATCTAATATTAAAACACTAATTGATAATTATAAACATTGTATGCATTCTTATTTTAACGACACAATATTTACTGTTTTGCAGATAAAACATGTATGCGTTGTTGAGCCTTAGTCAATACCAGGAAATCTCATTCCTTGATTTGTTAAAAGATCACAACCTTGGTTTATTCAAGCATGGATGGTATGTTGAGATGGATGAACCAAATAATTTTTAGCCGGATTTATATCTATTCTGCTTGGATGAGGAAGGAGATCCAACTCGACCTAGAATATTGACATCTGCAAATCCCATTTCTGACGATTTATTGCGTGTTCAAGTTGAAGTGGTCGAGAGAGACCAGTTTTTCCTTCTATAGGCTGATCTTATGGTTTGTAATTTTCGACCAGATCTAAAGAAAATTGGTTCCGATTCAGATCCAGTTTCCTGTGCGAAGCAAGGGTGGGTTTTTTATTCATATGATGTTGGTAATCGGTCTGGAATTAATACCACGTCATCTTTGAAGAAAGGAATTTTTTCGGTATGGAAGAAAAGAATCTTGGCTGCAAAAACCTCATCTGTATTGCATTACATGAATATTGAAAGGAAGTTGACAAATGTAGACCATGAAAAGATTCTTTTATACCTTAGAAGAACATTTCTCAATCATATTGAAAAATATGTGACCAAATAATCCTTCAAAGCACTCAAATCAAGTCTTTCTAGAGCGATGATGCAGAAAGCAACTAAGAACTTCGAAAGTACAAAATATGTTCAACAAGAACAAATAAAATACTTTTTGTTCATTGCGAAAGTTTTTTCTATTGACGTAATGAGATGCGTTGTTGTTGTGAAAATCCTCACAGCAGATCTAAGAGCTGATGTATACCTCACAATGAAAGAATTTAGGAATAAGATTAAGAGTGGTCAATGCAGTAAAATGAGCAACAGAATAATAATACAGTAGAACTCGGATAGAATCAAAATAACTTCACACACACTAATTCATTAATCACAAATGGACAAATAAATAATATAATGCATGAGGATTCGAATTCCAAGGTGGCAATTCAAATTAGCCTTCATGGAGTGATCAAAAGATCACTGGAGTGTCATCGGAGCACAACTAGAAGTCTACATCATTATCAGTGGAGTCATCAATGCTGAAGTAACTGTCAACCATCAGTCAAATTGAGTCTAACTGAGTGTGGTTGGTGATGAGTCCAATTTTCAGGTATTTGATAACCTTTTTCCCGCAGTAAAGCTCAAGCAATGGCGAAGAAACACACTCATTTGTGTGAAAAATGTTTTACTTTAATTATTTAATGAAGTTTTTTGACGATTATTCTTGTATGTTTAAAATGCGTATTCAATAAACTAATTCTGTGGAAATCAAGTGTGATTGAGTAGGTTCAGGGGCATTAAAGGACGAACGCATAGAAGACTGAGGGATCATGCAGCTCGGCGCCCTGTTTCCTGATTTTTAGAGAACGCACTCCTGTTCAAGGAGAATCGGCATTTAGATAGTTAGTTAGGTTCAACATTAAGAATTATATAAATATGGACCTCTCGGGTAGCGAGAGGTTTCTGTTGACATTTTTGGAGAAACATTGTTTTACATTTTTGCACTCTTGAGATACTTCTGAGTTCCAGACTTTTGTGAAGACATGGAGTTTATATTTTAATGGAAGATTGATGTTAAATCCCAATTAGCGTCTATAAGTTTCTTTTCCTCCTGAGTACGGGTTGGAGAGGGCCCCTCCAACACGTAAGTCAGGGGATTTCCATTTTTCAGGTATTTTTGATTATGTGTTTTACAGTGATGAAAATTTATATCGCATATGGAAGCATTTGAATGATGTCTTGATTCTATAGTAATTTATAACACGTTTTGTAGTTCAACAATACGGTTCTAGTAGTCTTGTAGTTGCTTTCTTCCAACGCACATTTTAACCAACGATTACATATGTATTAGCATTGCTTTCTAAAGTCATGGTTTAGATCTAAGGTTTATGAATGTTCCCCATCATGATTAATTGCTTTGATTTCTTAATAATGGATGTGTAGCATGAGATGATTGCACTACAAGCTTAGTTTTGATATTTAAATGATTTAGATCAGAATTCTAGTTTTATGCATAAGTAATTACAGACCTTGCTTTCTTTAATTTAGAATAGATCTGTTATGGCATTTCACTTTCATAGTCTAAGATTCACCATTCTGCATTAGGTAAATTCATAGGATTATCTCTTTCACTTTCATCATTTTTATTCTTTAAAATAGATTTACTGCTTTTAGTATTTTAATTCTTTAAAACAGATTTACTGCTTTTGCATTTTAATTCTTTAAAACAGATTTACTGCTTTTAGTATTTTAATTCTTTAAAATAGATTTACTGTTTTCTAGTGTTTAATTCCATAGTATAAACAGTTTTACATAACGAGTAGGCAACCCTTAAAACATCAATACCGACACCCAACCACGACAAAGATTATCCTATAAGAGCACAGATAGTGCCCGCACCTCTAAAGTTTGTGCGTCCCCCGGGTTGGTAATTAAAGTAGGCCCTTAGTACAGCTACCCTCATTAGGCATCCATATTGGGAGCCCACCACTTTTTGGCGCCGTTGCCGGGGAGGTGCTAAATATTTTAGGAGACATCACCTAAAAACAACAAAAAAAGAAAACAAAAATCACATAAAACAAAAACATAAATACTTTTTTTTCACCAATGAATGCCTCGTCGGCAAAGGGATAGGTTTGGCCGCTTTCTGCCCAAGCATTCCATGAGCAACAACGGTAATAGTAGTTCTAACCATTCTCAATTTGAATTTCTACACTCTGAAAACGAAACTGACTCCACATACGATCCAAGCAGAAGCAACTTCACTACCAGTTCCAACTCAAACACCACAATGGAAAACGAAGAGGAGGAACCTAGGGAGCTTTTCACCTTTCCCATTAGCATACCTCTTGGAGATGCCAGGATGAATAACATCAATCCTAATAATCTACCAAACTTCCATGGTTTGAATTCTGAAGATCCTGACACATTCCTATTTGAATTTGAGGTAGTTTACAGATCATTTGATTACACTACTGATGCACAAAAGCTAAGACTTTTTCCTTCCACACTGAAATACCTATCACTTCGGTGGTTCATGAGCCTTGAAGGGAATAGTATCTTTAGCTGGGATAAAATGAAACAGGCATTCTTAGAAAAATATAGGGACTACTGCAAGGCCAAAGATACTAGGGATGAAATCCTTAGGATGTAACAAGGAGAAAGAGAGTCATTAGAAGATTATGCCCAAAGATTTCAACTCAGCTACAAACGAGCCAGTCATTGCACCTTGGATCCTGAATCACTAAAGCTTGTCCTTCTTAGAGGTGTAAAAAAGGAGAATTTTGAAGTCTTAAATCTTCTAGGAGATGGAGATATATTCCAGAAATCTTTTGACTAGATCCTGCAAATCTTCAGAAACTACTCTAGATCTAGGAAAACTAAGAATGGGACAAGAGATACACACACATCTACTAGTGGATCAACATCTTCAGGACCAACACTTACAAAATCTTATTTAGGAAACCTGCTAGACGACATGAAGACTGACATCCTGCAATCTCTGGCCATGCAACTTGATGCTCTTCAAATAAAAAAGAAACAGGATGAAATTAACCAAGCCTTGGCAGTATTCTGTCCTCGTTGTAGAAAAAACATGAGAAGGGGTAGTGCACCTTGAACACAATAGAAGTATGTGGTCTCTGCACTGAAGACCATTCCCCTCTTACCCTCATGTAAGGCATCTATTCAAGACCCAACAGCTGAAGGAGCAATATAATAGCTCTGTTTTATAAATCAGAGGAGGATTAATTTTATTAGACCATATCAACAGAGCAATCAAGCCTACTATAATCAAGGACAGCCAAATTGGAACTCTGCACCAACTCCATGGTAAGCACAACCAAATCGAAACCAATGGCAACAAAATCAACAAACATATCAACCATCCTATCAACAACTGTATTATCCACCGTCTTATCCTCAATACCCCCCACCTTTTCCAACCACCACAAATTATGCAAATCAATACCCCCATCCATCAAATTGGAGGGCGCCATTACAACAGCCACTTATTATGCCACCCCCACAACCTCAGCCACCCCCCAGACCTCCACCCATTCCATCCCAACCAATCCCAAATCCTAATAATAACAGACCTCCATAACAGCAACAGACATATAATGCTGATATCACACAATTCCCTACCTATGTTGCAGACACCATAGAAATAAACGAAATAAACTTGCAATCTGGAAAAATGTTGTAGAATACATTCCCACACAACATCCAACAACCTGAAGCTCAAGAACAAACAACAGAACCCTATGTTCAGCATCTAGACGAATTAGACCCTCCTGAGGATGAAACCCAACCACTCCCATGCAACAAAAACCCTCCATTTCCAGAAAAAACTAGTCCGAAGTATAAAAGAAGAGGAAGAGAATACAATTTTTAACGAATTCAAGCACTTAAACATCCAAATCCCGATTTTACAAGCCATAAGGGATGTGCCCACCTGCAACAAATTTATTAGAGAGAATTGCCTAAAGAAACCAGGAAGGAGGAAGCGTGACCCACCAACTATAAATGTAGTGGGACAATTGGGCAATTTAATGCTGGGTGTCATAATAAACCCTAAATATCTTGATCCTAGTAGTCCTGTAGTAAACGTCACCATAAATAACAAGCAAATAAATAAAAGCTTAATAGATTTGGGAGCTGTGATCAATGTCATGACTAAGGAAACCATGTTATACTTGGGACTCCAATCAATGGTCAGACCAACCACAACAGTACTCCAACTAGCAGACACATCCACTGTGAAACCCGAAGGAATGCTAGAAGACATTATGATCAATATTGAATCCTGGGAATACCTAGCTGATTTTATAATAATTGAAATCAAAAGCAAACTTAGTGGCTATCCAATTATACTAGGTAGGCCCTGGTTAGCAACTGTATACGCTTACATAGGTTGCCGATCAGGAAATATGACAATAACTAGTGGACATACCAGGAAGAAAATCAAAATCTACCCACCAGCAATGAAATCTTCAGAGTTAGAATATCAAAATTGGACTGATGATTACCAGAACACACCAAATCACAACCTCAGACCTATCCTAACAATTGATGCTACAATATCACTAAAAGCAATAGATGAAGATGGCCATATAGATAGATTTATACAAAATGTATCTTCTAACAATCATCTTAGTCAAGAATTTTTTTCCACAGAAACAGGTGACAGTTCAAAACAGAACATGGATGACTTATGGACAAAAGTACTGGAAGAACAGATTGAAAAGGTAAAATTCGTGGAAATTCACCCTGGCAAAACAGTTAACATAAATTCCAATTTGGAACCAGAGCAAGAAAGGAAATTAATGAAGATACTAGAAGAAAAAAGTAAAGCGTTTGCATGGATATATACAGACATGAAAGGAATACATCCTGATATCTGCAAACACTACATTTACATCAAAGAAGGTTCTACTCCTATCAGGAAACCACAAAGAAGGCTGAACCCTGCATTAAAAGTTATAGTCAAAGTGGAATTACAAAAGTTATTAGATGCAGGGTTCATCTATCCAATATTTGATAGTGAGTGGGTCTCACCACTAGTTATAGTACCCAAAAAAGGAGGCAAATGTAGAATTTGTGTTGACTACAGGGAGTTGAATAAAGCAACCAAGAAAGATCACTTTCCACTTCCATTTATAGATCAGGTGCTAGATACATTGTCTAGAAACAAGTATTTTTCATTCTTAGACGGTTTCAGTGGGTACAACCAAATTTTAATACACCCAGCTGATCAAGATAAGACGAACTTTACATGCCCATGGGGAACTTATGCCTATAGGGTGCTACCCTTTGGTTTATGTAACGCCCCAACAACATTTCAAAGAGCCATATTGAGTATTTTCTCTAATTTTATAAATGACAAAATGGAAGTCTTCATGGATGATTTCACACCCCATGGACAGAACTTTGACCAGGCATTGAACAATCTTGAATTAGTATTAAAAAAATGTATTGAAATGAGCTTGTGCCTAAGCAATGACAAATGCAGGATGTTAATGGAAGAAGGCATCGTTCTAGGACATCATATATCACAAAGAGGGATAGAGGTTGACCAAACCAAAGTCTCAGTAATCAGAACGCTGCCACCAACTATTAAACAAAGGGATGTGGGAAGTTTCCTTAGACAGACAGGGTACTACAGAAGGTTTATTAAAAATTATAGCAGAATTGCTGCCCCAATGTTTGCACTTCTCACAAAAGACAATGAGTTCATATGGTCAAGCAATTGCATGACAACATTTGAAAGTCTTAAGCAGAAAAAAATCATAGCACCAATACTCCAAGGACCAAACTGGGAAATTCCATTTCACATCCACACAGATGCATTAGATAAATCCATCGGATCTGTGCTTGGACAAGAACGAGACAAGAAACCCTATGCCATATACTATATAAGCAAAAATTTGGTTGGGGAAAAACTCAACTACACAGTCACAGAGAAGGAATTTCTAGCAGTCATACACGCAATCAATATATTCAGGCATTACATCACAGGATACCGAAGTTTTATCCACACTGACCACTCAGCAATCAGATATCTTATGAGCAAGCCTAATACTAGTGCAACAATTATTAGATGGATGCTACTTCTTCAAGAATTTGACATTACTATAATAGATAAACCAGGAAAGCATAATGTGGTAGCCGACTTTTTGTCAAGAGTCACACATGGAAAAGATAATGAAGTGGTTCAAGATAACTTCCCAGATGGGCACCTTTTTTCCATATCAATAAGAAGCCCATGGTTTGCTAACATAGAAAACTATTTAGTATCCGGGAAGTTTCCAGAACATTACAGTTATAAAGAAAAGACAAAAGTAATAAGACAAAGTGCAACATACACATGGATAGAAGGCATGCTTTTTAAACAGGGACCAGATCAAATACTTAGAAGGTGCATTAGGGAAGATGAAGTACATGAGATAATGCATACCACCCATAATGAACCCTGTGTAGGACACTATGCTGCAAAAAGGATAGCCCATAAAATCTTGCAAACATGATATTATTGGCAAACACTCCACAAGGATACTTACGAATATGTTTCACACTGTGATGATTGCCAGAGAATGGCAAAACCAACACAAAAACAAGAGATGCCACTCCATCCACAAATCTCCTTGGAGGCATTTGAAAAGTGGGGATTTGATTTTGTTGGCCCATTCAACCCACAGTCAAATCAGAAAAGCTACATCCTCGTATGCACTGATTACCTTACAAAATGGACAGAAGTAGTAGCACTGGCTACTGCAAATGAAACCAATGTGGCCAAATTCTTTACTGAGAAGATCTTTCATAGGTTTGGGGTGCCAAGAGAAGTAGTTTCTGATCAGGGCCCATAATTTACATCAAATTTAATTTAAGACTTGATGAAAAGAAACAATGTAAAGCACAGACAGTCATCCTCCTACCACCCACAAGCAAATGGTCAAGCTGAGTTAACCAACAGGGAATTAGAGAGAATCTTGACAAAAAATGTCCAACTTCACAAAAGGGATTAGGCTGATAGACTTAGTGAGGCAGTTTGGGCTTACAATACTACATGGAAAACAACTACAGGATTCACACCTTATGAACTAGTCTATGGAAAAAGGGTCATGCTGCCAATCGAATTTGAAATAAAGACATTTAGAATTGCAGCAGATTTACATATGGATCTATCAAAAATTCAAAAAGAACGCGTGCTGCAGCTGAATCAATTGGATGAGCACCGCCAACAAGCACTTACACATACCAAAATCATCCAACAACAAAGAAAAAAATGGCATGACCAACATATGAAGGATAAAAAGTTCAACGAAGGTGATTGGGCACTACTTTACGACTCCAGATTTCACACATTCAAAGGGAATCTAACCACTAGATGGATTGGACCTTACATTATACAGAATATTTATGAAAATGGAGCTATGAGAATGATTACAATTGATGAAGACGAGTTCCCCATGATAGTGAATGGGCATCGCCTAAAACTTTACAAGAAACCACAATCAAAAGAAGAATTTACATAGGTACTCTACCCGCAACAATTGATGCTAATAGAGGATGCAGCAAATCAGTGAAATTCAACTCATTTACAAAAAAAAAGAGAGAGAAAAAAAGAAAAAAGACAAAAAAAACAAAAGACAAAAAGAAAAAAGAGAAAAAAAAACGAAAAAAAAAAGATAAAAAAGAAAAAAGAGAAAAAAACATCCAATATGAAGCATCCACCCTACAAAGAGCTAGATGCATTCCATATCAACACTCAAGCGAGCCTGCAATTCAATTCAAGCGAGCTAGATAAATTACATATCAGCACTCAAGCGAGCCAGATAAATTACATATCAACACTCAAGCGAGCTTGCAATTCAATTCAAGCGAGCCAGATACATTACATATCAGCACTCAAGCGAGCCAACCATGTCTACATTCAGCAATCAGTCATCAACCACTAGGGAATTCTTCAAATGCGCCATTTCATTCTTTTCAACATACTCATGCGAGCCTGCAATTTATTCAAGAGAGCCAGTCACATACTGCCATTCAATCATCCAATGTGAAGCATCATCACATGGGTCGTATAAACAACTGGCACAACTTTCAAAAGAAGACAGTTCAACAAATTCAAACGAGCATAAAGGAAAAAACAACCCACACACGTAACTACTGACATGCAGAAATCTACTATAGAATCCGCCATCCATGAAAAACGCACTAGATCATCAATGCAGGTAAGCATACATAGCAAGGTAATCTCTAGAATGATTTTATTTTATTCTTAAGGTAAAACATTATCCCACACTACATTTGTGTCTAGTCAGCTGAGGACAACTTCTATTTTAAATCAGCGGCATGGTAGAATGACCTTAATAAGTCATGATCGCTACCTAAGTCCTGTCACCTTAATAAGTCATGATCACTACCTAAGTCCTGTCACCCTCAACAAATCATGATCACAACCCTCATCATATGAAGTACAGAGATCGATCATGGGAAAAAAGGGATTAAAAATGGTAAGTACAAGAATGATGGAAAGGATAGGTGCGGAAATACAGTAAGTAAGGCTACATAATCTTCCACGATTTTGCATATAAGAAACCTCTCAAAAATCCCAAGAAGCAACAAACCAAAATTTAGTGCGCTCACTCAGCCAGCATTGCAATCCTCGAGCCTGTAGGTAGAGCCTGACTAGTTGAGGGTATAAACCAAATTCCAAAGTTCTGGTTTTGTCTGATCATAAAGAAGATTCTAAAATGACAAAGGGTTTCAAGAAAAGTGAACCAGAGGATCACATCACCATTTATCAGAGCCTAAGAATCCTGCAGATCATTCGAAATGCAGGCTGGATGCCTTTCATCCTTGGATTGAGAGGATACGATACAGGGGTAGCTCAAGATTTTGCAAGAAACTTCAAACATATTAAGGATGAACAGTACGTCACCCGAGTGAAGGGGTTACGTATTAAGATTAATGAGGATGTAATTTCCAAATACACTGGACTACAGAGAGGTTTGCATTGGAGCAGGGATGACAGGGAGGCAAACTAGGAAGCAAAAACAACTTTCTTTGAGCAAGGAGAGGTCTATGATGAAGACAAAAATGGAGTCAAAAGACTCTCCATGCCAGTGCCATGGGAGGATGTGGCTCAAATTGTTCTGACGTACATCACATGCTCTGGTAGGTTAAGCTATGTTCCCATCTTTCATTTTCATATCCTAGAGATGTTAAGGCACAGGAGTCACATTTCATCAAACAACAACATTAGTATTCCATTTTACCTGCTCCAATCCCTAGCAGAAATGAGCAAGAAGGTGTGTAAAGGTAAGGAGGATGCCTTGGCCCATCATGGGTTAATCAAGTTAATCGTTTGCAAGGAATTAAAAGCGCAGATACCAGAGCTTTCGTGTGAAGAATTCATGCTGGTATCCGCAGAAGATGTTCAAAGGATGAAAAGCATGCCCACAACTAGCATACCACCAAGAGAAATGAGCAAAGCTGCCTCTGCATTAAGGGCGAAAAGGAAGATTGACCTGGACCATGTGGCAGAGACCCTGGTGAAAATCAAACATTCAAGAGAGGACTCCCCCAAGGCGAACCCAAAGAATCCTACCAAAAATCAAGCGCCAAAGAGAAGGAGTAAGAGATTCACCCAAGCATCCTTAATCCGAATAGACAAGGAAAAGAGTAGGGAACCCAGTCCCATTGTTCAAAATGTGTTGGATGGGGATGATGATTAGTGGGTAGATCAGAGATACCCGACTACAGAAGAGGAGCAGGATGAGCAAGAAATGCAGGATGATGAAGAGGAAGAGTAGAGCTTACAAGAACAGGGAAACTTCCAGGGGAACCCTCCAGAACATAATGAAAACCCTGAGGTTGCTACCCAACTTGCTGAGGCACGGGCAGAATTGGAAAAGCTCAGAAATGAGCTGGCAACGTTAAGAATTGGTCCAGGAAGCTAGCCCACACCTCCCCCGTTCTCAGCTAAGAAGACACAAATCCTGAAGATGCATCATGCAGAGGAGCTACAGCTGGCTGAGCAGAAGAATTCAGCGCTTCAAGAAAAATTGGCCAAGGCACAAAACAAATTATCCAAAAAGGACCAGGAGATTACCAAATTGAAGGACATTTTGGCCACTACTGCTGACATATATGATAGACTACGGGACCTCAGACTGTCGTCGGTAATATATGCAGTTTATATACAGGAGAAATGGGGCAAATTCTAGCTCCAGAGGTTGAAGCAAGGAATCCCTATAGAGATAAGCACTCCCAAAGAGTTTATGGATGTATATTTGAACTCCACAGAGCTGGAGAAGGACCAATTGAGTGAATTCTTCTTACATAATTTTGTAGTTTCTGGCTCACCCAACTGGTCGCCAAACCCATATGTGGGCGATTTCCACTTGAGGGAATTATGTTCGTGGATGAAACACGAAATTGAGCGAGCCTAAGACTACCATATCTATGTCGCATCCAAATGGGAAACCCCATTGGTGGTCAGAGCAGAGCCAACTCACCCTGAAGGGGTAATCTACAACCATAGGATCCTCACCCAGGATGAGGAACTGATCCCCATTCTCCTTGCAAAACAGCAGGAGGCTGTGACTCATTTTGACATTACACTCCGAAGCACACAGAAGGAAGTTCATGAGTCCATTAAGGAAAGGTGGAGCAAAGTGGAAAATGATCTGAAAGGAAAAGAACTCCACTCCCGCCTCAGGCTTAATGATGCTCTTTTCAAAGCCACACTCTACAAGGAATCTATGGCAAGAAATCAACTAAGATGGATAGGGATGAGGCTGAATCCCCCATTCTTTCTTTCCCTAGTCATCAAGGGACCGATTAATGAAGAGGAAGAGAGGAGGGCATGGGCCAAGGAGGATCAGAATTTTGGATATCATAGGCAGGCAGGGATCCCTAGGGTGGTAGCATGGGACATCAGGGAGGTTGTCAACGAATTGAATAATTCACCCAAGGATGGGTGAATCCTTCAAGTATGGGAGAGAATGATGAGTCCAATTTTCAGGTATTTGATAACCTTTTTCCCGCAGTAAAGCTCAAGCAATGGCGAAAAAACACACTCATTTGTGGGAAAAATGTTATACTTTAATTATTTAATGAAGTTGTTTTTGACGATTATTCTTGTATGTTTAAAATGCGTATTCAATAAACTAATTCTCTGGAAATAAAGCGTGATTGAGTAGGTTCAGGGGCATTAAAGGATGAACACATAGAAGACTGAGGGATCATGCAGCTCGACGCCTTGTTAGGTTCAACATTAAGAATTATATAAATATGGACCTCTCAGGTAGCGAGAGGTGTCTGTTGACATTTTTGGAGAAACATTGTTCTACGTTTTTGCACTCTTGAGATACTTCTGAGTTCGAGACTTTTGTGAAGACATGGAGTTTATATTTTAATGGAAGATTGATGTTAAATCCCAGTCAACATCTATAAGTTTCTTTTCCTCCTGAGTACGGGTTGGAGAGGCCCCCCCCAACACATAAGTCAGGGGATTTCCATTTTTCAAGTATTTTCGATTATGTGTTTTACAGTGATGAAAATTTATATCGCATATGGAAGCATTTCAATGATGTCTTGATTCTGTAGTAATTTATAACACGTTCTGTAGTTCAGCAATACGGTTCCAGTAGTCCTGTAGCTACTTTCTTACAACGCACATTTTAACCAACGATTACATATGTATTAGCATTGCTTTCAAAAGTCATGGTTTAGATCTATGGTTTATGAATGTTCCCCATCATGATTAATTGCTTTGATTTCTTAATAATGGATGTGTAGCATGAAATGATTGCACTACAAGCTTAGTTTTGATATTTAAATGATTTAGATCAGAATTCTAGTTTTATGCATAGGTAATTACAGACCTTGCTTTCTTTAGTTTACAATATATCTGTTATGGCATTTCACTTTCATAGTCTAAGATTCACCATTCTGCATTAGGTAAATTCATAGGATTATCTCTTTCACTTTCATCATTTTTACTCTTTAAAATAGATTTACTGCTTTTAGTATTTTAATTCTTTAAAACAGATTTTCTGCTTTTGCATTTTAATTCTTTAAAACAGATTTACTGCTTTTAGTTTTTAATTCTTTAAAATAGATTTACTGTTTTCCAGTATTTAATTCCATAGTATAAACAATTTTACATATTGAGTAGGCAACCCTTAAAACATCGATACCGACACCCAACCGTGACAAAGATTATCCTATAAGAACACAGATAGTGCCTACACCTCTAAAGTTTGTACGTCCTCCGGGTTGATAATTAAAGTAGGCTCTTAGTACAATTGCCCTCATTAGGCATCCATATTGGGAGCCCACTAGTAGGTGTAACTGGCACTAAATGAATGAAGGAGGCTCAGTGGAGGGCGCATGAGGAGCTAACTGGAGTCAGAATGGGCAGTTCAGTCTCACTGGAGGTCTATTAGAGTGATACAGTCAATTGAGAGTTAGTCTAGCCTTAAATCAAGTAAATAACTGATGATAACTCAACTAACTGAAGTACAACTGAATGGTAGGTGAGAGAGGGCGAGTGGCTTCCTTAAATCAAGGAGGAAGGGTGCACTAAGCTCTAGGATGGCTAAAAATGATTTGAGAGAAGCTCCCGGGGGCTGGCTAACTGAGGCTAGGTGCTGGGACTGATGAATGGGATGCATGCAATTGCATGTTGCATGCAGAATGCATGCATAACTGAAAATGCAAAAAGGAATAATGCTGGTAGGACTAGTATGGAGTATAGGAATATCCTAACAAACCCCCTTAATCGATCCCGGGCCCTGGTAACTGAGACCAAAGGTCACCCAATACAATGAATAATAACAATCAATAAACTGAGGAAATGGGGGAAAACCTCATGGGAAAAATACCCCCCCTCAAAATAGACTGTAAGGCACACACAAAAATAAATGCTCCAAACTCAAGCAGGTGTGATGCTTGGTCATATGTCTGGAGGTATCTTCTTCTTGGGAAGAAGTGGTTCATGCTCAAAAGGCATGTGCTTGTACTTGCTCTTTAGATCGAATGTGATGAGAACAAATCTAGAAGTATGAGGATGATCCTTGAACCTGTGATTCGAATCAGCTGAGGTAGGATCAAAACCATGAATGTGTAGATAGTCTTTTGTATTCTCCTTTGAACCATCATGGGTGAGATTATGCCCAAAAGAACCATCAAATATCAGTGATTGCTTGGAATACAAATCAGATCCAAGACTTGAATCATGGTTGCTTAAGATCTCCTTTGAACCATTAGAGGTGATATCTAAACTAGTAAACGCATGAGAAATTATCCCAAGCGAATGGAAATGGCCATCATCTTCAATAACTTTTTGAGAGCATGAAATAATGATCTTACAGTAGTAAATAAGAGGTGATTGATCAAGGAGAGTGAATGCATTACCTCCAATGGCTGATTTGACCTCCGAAACATTCAGTAGATCATGATGCAAACCAACAGACTTTGGTGCAAGAGAGGATTTAGGAACTTCTGCAATTTCTAGAGTGTGAGCTGGCACATAATTCGAAATAGAAGGAATTTGGAGCATGAGTGTAGAATCTGCAAGTTCTTCTTCTTTATGGACAACTTCAATATAAGATATGTTTTATACTGATTCATGATCAAAGCGATTATCAAGGAGGGTGAATGCATCACTAGGATTGCTCTCGAAAGGGTTTGGACCAATACCTTCATTCTGTCTGCCAAATATTTCATCCTAGTGGGCCCATAGCTCTTTTGGATATTCAACATCATCAATGAATTGGTGTGCCAAGCATCGAGACATAGCAAACATCATGGCTACAAGGGCTCTGCCACCTTTATGTAACCAGTCAATCTCTTCTTCAGAGCATTCAAACTCTCTTTCAAAACAATAATCAAAGAGACCATTTCTCTTCAAATGTGCTATCATCTTTGGTTTCCATTCATCATAGTTGAATGGAGAAAGAGGATCATAGTTTAATGGAGGAGGATAGATTTCTTCTGAATACATGGAAGCTGTAGAAGACCTACAAAAACAATAGATAATATCTACAACTGCTACTGCTGCAAAAGTGCAGAAACTGTTGCACTCGAAATATTGATAATAACCTGCAAAAAACTTTCAGGAATGGAGATAAAAAATACTCTCAACATGCTCTGATACCATGTGAAAATCCTCACAGCATATCGAAGAGCTGATGTATACCTCACAATGAAAGAATTTAGGAATAAGATTAAGAGTGGTCAATGCAGTAAAATGAGCAACATAATAATAATACAGTAGAACTCAGATAGAAGCAAAATAACTTCACATGCACTAATTCATTAATCACAAATGGACAAATAAATAATATAATGCATGAGGATTTGAATGCCAAGGTGGCAATTCAAATTAGCCTTCATGGAGTGATCAAAAGATCACTGGAGTGTCATCGAAGCACAACTAGAAGTCTACATCATCATCAGTGCTCAAGTAACTGTCAACCATCAGTCAAACTGAGTCTAACTGAGTGTGGTAGGTGTAACTGAGTGTAACTAGCACTAACTGAATGAAGGAGGCTCCGTGGAAGGAACATCAGGAGCTAACTGGAGTCAAAATGTGTAGTTCAATCTCACTGGAGGTCTATCGGAGTGATATAGTCATTTGAGAGTCAATCTAGCCTTAAATCAAGGAAATAATTGATGATAACTCAACTAACTGAAGTACAATTGAATGGTAGGTGAGAAAGTGCGAGTGGCTTCCTTAAATCAAGGAGGAAGGGCACACTAAGCTCTAGGAGGGATAAAACTGATCAGAGAGAAGCTCCCCGGGGCCGGCTAACTGAGGCTACGTGCTGGGACTGATGAATGGGATCCATGCAATTGCGTGCTGCATGCAGAATGCATGCATAAGTGAAAATGCAAAAATGAATAATGCTAGTAGGACTAGGATGGAGTATAGGAATATCCTAATAGTTGTGCCTCCGCATTTGCAATATTTAAAAGTTGATGAGGAGGCCATGGAAAATATGGTTTTATATATGGTCTCAAATTTTACAACAACATTGAGAGATGTTATTCTATTGCCTTTCGATAAGGAGACCGCGTTGGGATTTCTTCCTGAAATGAAGACGAAATTAATTTGCATTCAGTAAATTTTTATATATTGGATGGGTAGCATACTATTTCTACGTAGAAAACAATCATTGAAAATGATAAATATCAATCACTCCATTCAAGGAATCGGCATTGAACAACTTGTCTTCTACATAAAGATGTTCCTCAACACATTATCAACAATTTATGCAAACAACAAAATTTATCAAACAAGGAATTTGCAGACACTCCATTGATTTCTCAAGTTGTAAAAGCAAGGGAGAAATGGATATACTGAGGTTGTTGATGTATATGTAACTTCGGAATGTATTTCTCATATATGTATATTGTATTCCTATAGAGATGTTATTATTCCTCTATACGGAAGTGTCGTCATTTATATTGTAAGTGTCGTAACTTATACTTGATGGGTTATTAGACCACCTTGTTGGGGTCGGCCCTGTATAAGTCATGTGGGTCAAAGGGTTATTAGACCACCCTATTGGGGGTCGGCCATGTGGGTCAAAGGGTTATTAGACCACCCTAGTGGGGGTCGGCCCAGTTAGCATTATGTTAAGTGGTTAAGTTGAGGCCGACCTAGTTGAGTAAAGGTCAAGTCAAGTTAGTGTATAAATAGAGAGTGTGTCTCTCTCATTATACACATTCTATTCTCTCACTCACAATTGAGAGAGTGGCACACTTGTGGAGGAGGAGGCTCTACTGCTAGGAAAAGACTATCTCTTGTATTTTGGTTGTATCATTTCTCTATCTATCTTTGAGGAAGTTATTGGGGTTTTTCACCTTTATGGTTTTCCCCAAGTAAACTCTGTGTCTTTTATGTGCTTGCATTATTGTGTCCATGATTGATATGCTGTAAATTTGCTGTACATGTTGTTCTCTCAGTTAAGATCCTAGATCAAATTGAATTAAATTCTAAAAATTTAACATGGTATCAGAGCTAGCCTAAAAGAAGGCATGATATGGCATGTATGACACTTGTTGCAATTACGATGCTAGGGCTTGATATCGCAAAAACCAGTCATCGTAGCACTTTCGATATAAATCCATTTTGGCAAAGTTTTCGGATCTGAAACATTTACAAGTCAAATATCGGATCCCCATGTACCTTGTATCCAAAGGACAACCTCTAATTCGTTTCCCTTTGTGATTTATGATCTGTACAATATAGGGTTTCTGCCTCTTCCAGATCTGAGTCAAAATCAGGTGACCTTGGGAAAAAGGTAATAACTTCGGCTAGGAAGCTCCAAATGCAATTTCATAAATAGTGATAGGTATTACACAGACTATACTATCTCAAGAAAAATTTTTTAGAGGCCGAAGTTGAACCAGTGATTTGTGGAACGCCGTACAAGTTCTCTCTCCTGTATTATCCCATAAACAGGTCACGTTGCGACACTTGGCATAACTCTCTCTCAGAGAATCCAATTGAGTTCAGACCTATCGTTATGGAAAGATAACAGGTCAGGCTATCTCAGGAAAAATGTTTAGACCCTATAGATCGAAACATTTCGAGTTACACTAGAAACAATCAGGTACATATTTCTGTCAAAACAAAATTATTTTTGAGCACCTTCATTCATGGATTCTGGAATTTAGGGCTTTGGAGAAAGTTGGAATTTTTGTAATAGGAGACCGCGAATTGATGCTACTCATCAAAATAGAAATTTAGAGACCAATATCATATTTTTTGGTTGGGAAGAAGGCCAGGCTTGATCAAACCCCAGTTCGGGACTTTGATCGGAAAGATGGAAAATTAGGGCTTCTGCAAAAATTGAAATTTTGGAAATCTGTGACCATGGCTACAAGCTCCTCAGAAAAATTGAAGCTTAGAGCTTTGAATCAAATATTTTGGTTGGGTGAAGCTTCGGGAAACTAAAACCCTAATTCAGGGTCCTCCCTAGTGAATTCGGAAATCTAAAAGGCAATTTCGAGGGGTGAAACTTTGCAGTTTTCAAATTCTGAATATACCAACTTGATCAGCTCATCAAGGCACATATTTCTATCCTTTCGGAAGTTTGAAATTCAAAGTTTGAAATTTTGGGGTGTCTTTGACAAACCCTAATCCAGCTCCAGGTCCAGTTCTTGCAAATCAAGTGGATTGGGTTAATCTTAGAAGAAGATGGATTGGTCACCTGTATAAGTGAAGAAGTTCCTGTTTCAGAGGGAGATGAGGCTAAGGCCTTACATAAGAAGATTACAAGCGATCTCGACAGGTATGACTCATCGAGGTATGTTTCGAGATTTGTTCATGATTAAGTTTATGGTATGCTTGTCTTTATGTTATTATGGTTAGTACAATCTTGATTTTAGATTTGTCGTATCACCTTAACAAAATTATGAATGCATGATAGAAGATATTCATTGGTTAGGGTGTTGACACTTATGATTGTACTAATGCATTATGGTGTTGTATGAGGTTTATGTTGTTTGCTAACATAAAAGGTACACCAAGAAAGAAAAATCATGTTCTACTTCAAGAACATATGATCATTGTGACATGAAGACAAAGATTCATCCATGATCATGGATCACATAGAAGATCTACTTTCGAGGTATGTATAACTTGGTTCTACAATGGTTAACTTATGAGACATGCAGGTTATTAGCACAAGTCACTGAAGAGAACCAGAAGACATTATGCGGGTATGTTATACATAACTAGCTAGCATGCTAATCCAAGTATGCTTTTCCTATATCAAGCTAGAATCCTACCTTGTGTTAGGATCTTATACTATTGTGTTGTTGATAATGATTATTCATGAAGTCATAAGTTTGAATAGGCATGGTTGTATGCATATTATGTTTCTTACCATAATTGATGATATGACTAACCAGAAGAATCATGAAGGTATAGGTTTGAGTAATCATGGGTTTATGCATTGATGATTTAACTAATCAGAAGAGTCCTATGATCAAATAAGAATATGCATGAGTAAAAGAAGACTTACCTGAAACCTTGAATACTAATGTTTATTATCTGTGAATGATCATGACTATACATGTTTAAGATTATTGTGTTTTGATAGTATTAAGATTATACTAATAAATGTGTGATTATGTATGAGACCTCAAGGATAACACAATGATGATACTAATAAACATGCATAGTGGTTAAGGATGGATATAAGTTCAAGAACAGGTAATCCAGGAAGCAAAGATCAAGAGGGAGCACACTCCAGTTGTTCCTGCAAGAAAGCAAAGGAGCACACTTCAGTAGTTTCTGCAAGGATGTAGATATTCAGAGGGAGTTGACCACTTCTCACAATCCACATCAGAATGGAGTTGCAAAGATTCAGAGGGAGTCCACCCAGCAACCAAACAAAGATAAGTATTTGAATTGTCATTTCTTACATAATGTTATTCAATGATGTATATGCTTATGTTCCTAGAATTAGGTTGTGTATTATGCATATTAGAATAGTTGCATTGATGAACAGTATACTACTAATATACATGTGTAAGTGGCCTATGGCACTGTACAAAATTCCATTGCTACTTATCTAGAATGAAACCTCTTTGCTGACATGTTAGGAGTTGTGCACACTCTTAACAATGTTCTAGTAGAGATTGGAAGGCATCTAGAAAGTTACAGAATATGGATAAATGTTGTATTGAAGCATTGGCTAAGATAATAGCATGACTGTATGACATATTTCTTTATGTAAGAATTTGTTCTGAAAACTATGAGATGTTTTCTAATCATGCAATTTAATTTGTTGTGTAGGAAAGATCGTATACCATCACCTACAAAAGAAGGACTACAACATTTGTTCAGCAACAAAGTTATCTATTGAAAATATTGAAGATATTGAAGTTCCCAGGATCTGGAAAGAATGCCATGATCGAGGAGTACTAGTCGATCATGAAGATGTTTGGGATGCAGTCCCAAGACCTGAAGGGGAGTTTGTAGTGACTTCCAAGAGGATCTACAAGATCAAGCATGCTGCAGGTGGTAGCATAGAGACTTTTTCTCTTGTAGCCAGATACACTTCCATTGAATCAATACTTGCTCTAGCTGCAGTGATGAAGAGGAAGATACACTTTCTTGAATGGTGTAGTTGAATAAGAAGTGTATGTGTTGCAGCCACTTGGTTCTGAGACACATGACAGGGAGTCATATATGTGTAGAACTTGGGGATGATGCACTATTTTTTTTTGGCATGGAAAGATGGGTAGATTGCAGATGTGCTGACGAAGCCACTAGCTAGAGTGAAGTTCGAGTACTTCAGAGAGAGGCTTGGTGTTCTTTAGATAGACGACACTTCGAGGAAGAAGTGATGAAGACATTTGCTGAAGCCATTCCAAGCATGCTGGAAGGAGGATCCTTCACATGGCTGTGGATGTAAGTGCTGGATGATGAGCATCAGAATGATGTTCTAGTTTATGCTCTGTATGATCAGTTGGATCATTTACATTTATGTATGTACGCATCATGTTGGATGCTAGATATGATCAGTTGGATCATTTATGTATGTACGCATCATGTTGGATGCTGGATATGATCAGTTGGATCATTTATGTATGTACGCATCATGTTGGATGCTGATGGATACATTGTGTGGATCATGTATCTATGTATGTATCAGGTAGATACATTGCATATGATGATATGTATAAGGTAGATACTTGGTATGCATCAGGTGGATGCATTGTATGATCAGGATGATCGTGGATGATGATACTCTAGATGACATGCATCAAGATGATGCTATGATGATGATCAGGATGATCATATGTATCAGGTGGATACATTACATAATCAGTTGGATTATGTGTGATGAGTTCCGAAGACACAGATGCACAGTGCCTTTCTGACATGGTGGTAGATGTGTTCTCCCATGTGCATTGATGTAAGTGCAGATCCTTTCCGACATGGTGGTAGATGTGTTCTCCCATGTGCGTTGATGTAAGTGCAGAGCCTTTTCGACATGGTGGCAGATGTGTTCTCCCATGGTCATTGATGTAAGTGCTGTGAGCCTTTCACGGATGGTGGTAGGTTGGTCCTCCCATGCCGGTGAGTGTAAGTGTTGTGTGTGTGCATCTGGGTTGTGCTTCGTGATACTTTGTGGTCGTGGATCAGGTTGTGCAGATGAGCATGTCTAGGAGATCCTATAGGTCGGAGTTGTGTACCCGTAATAGCCTGGGATGCTCTTTCGAGACATTGCTCTAGGAGGACATGTAATTTGTGCCCTGGGAGATCTTCAGATCGGAGTTGTGTACCCGTAACATCCTGAGATGCTCTTGCGAGGTTTTGTCCTATGGCATGTAATTTGCTCCTGGGAGATCTGGACAGGATGAAAAAGACCTCAGATGCTTCAGCCAGGTTTTGCCATGACTACATGTAATTTGCTCCTGGGAGATCTGGACAGGATGAAAAAGGCCTCAGATGCTTCAGCTAGGTTTTGTGGTGGACCACATGTAATGTGCTCTTGGGAGATCCGATAGGTAGAGCTGTGTGCTCGTAATAGCCTAGGATGCTTCAGCCCGGTTTTGTGGTGAGATCACATGTAATGTGCTCCTGGGAGATCCGACAGGTAGAGTTGTGTGCTCGTAACAACCTGGGATGCTTCAACCAGGTTTTGTTATGGGTCACATGTAATGTTCTCCTGGGAGATCCGATAGGTAGAGCTGTGTGCTCGTAATAGTCTGGGATGTTGCAGCCAGGTTTTTTGACGCACGTAATAAGTCCTGAGGATTCCACAGTATGGCCAGTGATGATGAAGACCTGTAGGTGGTGGGCCTACATTTAGTATGAAACAAGACTGGCTTTGTAGAACTTCCTATGACGAGTAAATTCAGAGATTGATTGAGATAGCAGCAGTAGTGACAATGATGATGACTCGATGACGATTATCCAGTGACGATGATCCAGGGAAGATGACTTGTGCTAGAAGACCTGTGTCGAGAAATACCTTCGTAGTTAAGAGGGAGTGTTGATGTATATGTAACTTCGGAATGTATTTCTCATATATGTATATTGTATTCCTATAGAGATGTTATTATTCCTCTATACGGAAGTGTTGTCATTTATATTGTAAGTGTCGTAACTTATACTTGATGGGTTATTAGACCACCTTGTTGGGGTTGGCCCTATATAAGTCATGTGGGTCAAAGGGTTATTAGACCACCCTATTAGGGGTCATCCATGTGGGTCAAAGGGTTATTAGACCACCCTAGTGGGGGCCGGCCCAGTCAGCATTATGTTAAGTGGTTAAGTTGAGGCCGACCTAGTTGAGTAAAGGTCAAGTCAAGTTAGTGTATAAATAAAGAGTGTGTCTCTCTCATTTTACACATTCTATTCTCTCACTCACACTTGGGAGAGTGGCGCACTTGTGGAGGAGGAGGCTGTGCTGCTAGGAGAAGACTATCTCTTGTATTCTGGTTGTATCATTGCTCTATCTATCTCTGAGGAAGTTATTGGGGTTTTTCACTTTTATGGTTTTCCCCAAGTAAACTCCGTGTCTTTTGTGTGCTTGCATTATTGTGTCCATGATTGGTATGCTGTAGATTAGCTGTACATGTTGTTCTCTCAGTTAAGATCCTAGATCAGATTGAAGTAAATTCTCAAAATTTAACAGAGGTAGGCCATCCCGCCCGGGAAAGGGAAACGCTTCCAATGATGATTGGCAGGTATAGAATTTTTCATCTTATCAATCAAAGTCTTTAGATTACTTCCTGTGTTATGAAATTAGCAAATTAAATATTATATTTAATTGTATAGGTTTGTAGTCTTTCCAAGGTGAATGCATGGATATCTTTGTTGTTCAAAGAAACGACATCCTTAAAGACAAGATAACTCTTGTTTTGAAATTGGATCGACTGTGGAGCAAATGGATTCCTGTATTCAAGCTTTACAAAAGTGGTTCCTTGTGATGCTCACTCAAGAGCATCACTCAGGTTGATTTTGTTCAAAATAAAATAAAGAATTATCGATCTAAGTTTTTTTAGACCATTGTGTGATATTGATGAAGATGAATTGACCACTGTGGTAGAGCATATAATCAATAGATCAATTTTGTTGGGAACATCGGGTGACAAAAATGTTTGCGTAGAGACTTTATATCAATATTGCGAGCGAATCAAGGACGAGAGGTCAACCGGGCATTCGATCTTTGAATATTTCAAAGTTCATGATGTTCAAACTTTTCCATCACAGATTGTCACTGGCGATAATGTCATTGAAATCTATAAAATTGCACCAAATCATCTCCAGCAACTGTGCAGTATTTTATGCTCCGAAAAAGCAAGCAAAATCTCCGGGTAAAAAGAGAAAGAAAGAATCTAAAGAGGATAATGGTACCAAATTACCAAATGATGCTGAGAAAATATTGAACATATATATCAATAAAGAGGGGATGGGTATGTCCATTGACTTCGTCAAATATAGTTCACAGTTTTCTTTTCAATGTTGTTATCCTCCATCTTTGGTCAACACACTAAGATCCATTGCATTTTTTGGTGCAACAATCAGCTGTGAATTTGTTGTTGCTGATTTGTGTAATTGTGATAGTGCATGGACAGAAGAAGATATGCATGCATTGTTGTACTACGTAGAATCAAATGAAGCGGATGTCCTTGTATTTTTTTAGCTGATATGGAAAACTCTTGTATGATTTCTAAAGATTTCACACTTTTAAGCAAGAAATAAAAAAGGTAATGCGGAATCCTACCAAGGGAATTTATAGATATTTCTCCAAGGACTTATTTATAGGATTCTCTATTATATGATGTTGGAGAATTGGAAGGGATGAGGATAATTTGTCTACTTTTAAAATGGATATGGATTGGAAGGATGAGGGCCTGCTAATGATTGATTTACCTTTTTCCAAGGTTAACAATGATAGTTTGAGAAGCCATGTTTTTGCAAAATAAAGGACACAGGAATTCTGGGATCACATAGTTTCCAGACTGGTCTCTTCTTGAGGTACAATTCTTTCATTGTACGTAGGAGGTAGAGTTATTTGTTTGTTGATCAGTTCGCCAGATAGAGTAGTTATTTCTATTGTGGAGACAATACAATAAGAGTTGTTTATGAACATTTTCTATCATGAATTGGATATAATACAAGGTATTTGTATTAAAATTTTCAGATGTCTTATTTCATTGTAATTTACTTTTCTCGGTTGGTTATGTTCAATAAATTCTTCAAATTCCTATTCTACTACAACTTCAAATAAAGAGCACACTTAGGTATCGTCTAATAAAATTATAGTATCCGATGACAAAATTGAATGTGATGGAGAATCCACTAAGAACTACCAAACTGGAGAACAAGATGGACAAGAAGGTAATTTTTTTTTTCAAAGATCCTAGTTAAATAAACTAAATTATGAACAGGGATAGTGACCTTGAATACCTGCAAAAATTTATATAAAATGTATACCTGCAAATTTCCTGGTCAAGATGATTGGATTTCTATTCAACATGTTGATCATCCACAACCAAAGATGGGATCGACGATGTTCATGGATATTAGCCAACAAATCACATCGGATAATAATGAACCAGGCAAGAGCTTGGATAATAATGAAACAAGAGAGGGCTTGGTGTCAAAACGCGGTATATCTAGCAATGTTACTCACCACTCAAATGTTTCCCTAGCATTGATAGGTAAAAGACACAGATTATTTTCTACTTAAATTGATGAAACAAATTTATTCCGAAATATATAATGACAAGCAATATTTATGTGCAGCTCCTCATACAAAAATGTTATTGATATTAGAAATGGAAGGTTTTCTATTTCACAAGAAAGTCATAGAAAATTATTCCAAAAGAGAAAAAAAGGGAACTAAAAAAATATTGTTGGAGGGAAAAAAGTAAAAAAGGGGGAAGAAAGTACTGCTGGTGAATTTGAATTTAAACACAAAGAAACTTCATATGAGTCACGAACATATGCCATACAATTTTTTGGATTATGTCTTTCCAAATTCAATGTTGGGATTTGGTCATCTAAATGTGGGGTCAATGAGGGGAAGTCATTGTTTACAAAATTTTGAGGGCAGGTAGTGTAGAAAAATCATATGGGGAACAAATTTTATTTTTATGGTTTCGAGAGAGATGTACCAACGATAAAGAAGAAAATGCACAAAAAAATACAGAGAGTGTTTGGGAGGAGTTCCCAACGAAATATTCACAAAGTAAAACATCAATGATTGTTTTGGAGGGTGATGATGTGAAAGCACATCCATGTGAAAACTGTATTTTGAGTAAGCCCTTTATTGCATCATCTGCTAGGACAAATAATGAATTGGTACATCGACTCTGTCAGGGTTTTAGTAAAATGCATGAATCAACTGATATCAAAACCTTCAATGCCTTCTTCTAGTTGAGTGACAACCATCAAATGTAACCTATCATTGCCTCTTTCAAGAGCGAGAAACACTAGATGTAACCTATGGAGATTTTAAATCATTCAATGTGTTTTATGTTTTTTTTGGTGACGTTGCTATTTTCGTCTGAATCTAACATATTATTAGTTTAGTGTGATGCTTTTATTAAATCATTTGAATCTATGAAATTTTGGGTGATTTTTGTATTAATCTTTGGAAATCAAAATATTCATTTACAGTTGCATGTTTGTGATCATTAACTTCATGAACAAAGTGCTATTGTTGTGGTTATATACATAGTCACATATTTTGTATGCAGTCCGGATACCACCGTAAAAGAAACTATTGGTCCTGGGAGTAGAGGGATTTCTCTTTGGAGTTTGGATGTTATCCAACATTGAATATTTTTCCAAACAACCTCATTTTGTCAATAATTTCTATCGTTATTATGCATGGATGTTCATCCCCGATATTATCAGTGTTGCCAGAGAACATTTTGACGTTGCTCTGTGTTTTTTCTCACTCGACATCATGGAAATTACGAAATTCCTTGGTATATTTGAATGTTTGAAGAATGAATACTTTGTATTTATTTGGGGTTGAGAGCAATGTAAACATAATACTATTTATAATTACTCAATGTCTGCATATTAAAATGTTGGTGAAGTACTGCACATATACAAAAAGTCGTTCAAGGATGTACTTATCCAATATGGAGATATATATAAAAAAATGGACATGTTGTTTATAGATGAAGGGAAATATCATTCAACAGATAATAGCAAGGAAAACTATTTGAAAATTCCAACTAGTTGGACATTTGACATTTCAAAAGAGAGACAAATAACTATAAAAACAATGTTGTGTTCTCTATTGAATTATCTCGGGCCTCATTCAAAAATGGGGCGCTGGTTGAAGACATTCAACTTCAACTGACCGTCATATTATACATACAACAATTCATTTAGTAATTTGTATATTTTTGACAACTTCTACATTTAATTGATTTAAATTTGATTGGACAATTATCATATTTATGGACATCGTATCATGTATCTGGGGATGTATTTAAAAAATTGTTTCAAAAATTGCATAACATGAAAGCAATATACTTAGAAACATTGAAACATAATATTTTATTGACTGGGTTGTGTGCATGTTTTTTTTGTTTGCAGATACTATAAGATTTGTTACTAGTAAACCATTGATTATTTTCGATTTCAATGGATTTTGTTACATGCAGTTAATAAAAAAAGAAATTCGGATTTCCACGAACACCAGATATCGAATCAACCACAAAGCATTGTTTTATACGTCCACGATTTAGGGATTTTTTTGACAAATTCTTTAGTATATTTGAAGTTGGGGTATGGACATCTACACAACAAAAAAATGTTGACGAGCTTTTACCAACATTATTACGAAGAACATGATTGAAAAGGGAATAATTTAGAGTAATTTTAACACAAGAATATTGTTCTTGCATAGCCAGAGAGGGTTACCAGGGTGATGGAAATCCTTATGTATTTCTCAATCCTTTAAAAAAGGTTTGGGACATTTTATCCATGGTTGGGATGCTACAAATACAGTGATTGTAGATGACTCAAAAGAAAAACATGTTCGTAATGAGGAAGGGAAATACATTATAACAAAAACGTATACTTGCCAATATGTCAATGACACAGTCTTGCTAGATCAATTATGGCCTTGCTTGATACACCTGAATGGCGTGAGTGATGTGAGGCCAATTGTGAATAAAATGAAAGTATTTTTTAAATAATACACGTGAATGCTTTTTTGTACTAGTATGTTCAATTTCATTGTGATTATAATACTTGTAAAGTGTCGAGTTTGGTTTTCGAAAATGCAAAATCAGAGCTTGAAAGTGCGAAAATTGGTTTTCAAAATTGAAAATTTAAGTGTTGGAAGTGTCAAAAGTAGCATTCCAAAAGGAAAAATTCGGGTTCTAAAAGTGCCATTATCATATTTACCATATTGGAAAAGCACAAAAACCAATTTCAAAAGTGGCGATATCAAAAGAAAAAGTATGCTTTTGGAACCTAGATTTGACACTTTTGGAACTAGATTTGGCACTTTTGGAACCAAATTTTGCACTTTAGAAACCTAGATTTTGGGGTTTAGAAAGGTCGTTTTTGACCTGTCTTCAAAGTGACTTGGACTAGAATATGTCCAAGTTTAATGAAATAGGTGTTTAGACATCATTACCAATTTCATGCCTTCTTGGAGTTTGGAGAGACTTATTATGGTATATTCCATGTTGATTTTGAGTGGGGGGTTTCCTCCCAAGTTGTTTTCTCTCTTTTCTCACCTACATGGACTAATAATTTTTTTGTAAAGGGTGACCATAGGCCATAGTTTCCTGATCCCTCATCATATTTTACTCACACTATGTCAGCATTAAGGGGGGGTGTTATAAGAAATTTACCCTATCTAGACTTAGGATATCTTTTATTCTAATGTTTTATTAATTTCCTAAGTGTTAGACTAAGTCTTGTGGCCCCATTAACATGCTTGGACCCCATCTCTTGATGTTTATCCACAAGTGCACCCCACTGCTGATTTATTTCATGTTTTTACCTCTGCTTTACTAAGTAAGAGTTCTCTAGTTTCGTTTGACAGCTTTATCCTTCTTTATACTACTTTTCTGCCATATAAGGTTGGATAAGGGAGCTATCATGCTTTTTCCAAGTCTGCTTGTCTTATGCCACCACCTCTTCCTGCCTTTTCTCCTGAAAGGCTTCTAGTATGCTTCTTTTGAGTCACTCATGGCCTACTAAGAATGATTTAGCCAATTTGTGACCTCTAACATAGATTTGGAAATTGATTTTGCCTAGATGGGAGATTTTTTGCTATTCTAATCCTGCCACATGTGAGATTTTCAAATTTACTCCAAAGCACTCAAATTCTCTCTTGAGTATGTATTATATATTGTATTCTAATTGTTGAATAATATAGAGATGATATTTACATCAATTGAGTTATGTCTCTCATGGTTTTGCTTCAATATTTCTTCCTATTCCTGCAAATCTCTGAGTAAATTATTGTGAGGAATACTTTGTTTCTATATCCAGGCTTAGTATAATTTGTACACACCATGAATGGAAAGAATATAATAGTACTAAACATAAAACACAATGTCTAAAAGAAGGGAAGTGCTCTATGGAACATTGCGAGTGGAAGAGAGATATACTTTGGTACACGAGTAGATATTTTTATGTGCTCAATCAATGTGGAAAGAACCAATATTAAGGGAGTATCATATATCTCCAATTTGATACAATGAGGTTACTTAAACATATAAAAAGGATTAAAAAATATCTTTTTCAGTGAAGGAATGAAGAAAGATATTGAAAATTTTGTAAGAGAATGTCATGTGTGCCAAAGAAATAAATGAGAGATAGTATAGCCTCTAGGGTTACTCCAACTTGTACACCTACCTAATCAAATATGGGAAAATATATCAAAGGAATTCATTACAACTTGACCAAAATCAGAAGGTAAGAATGCCATTTTTTGGTTCGTTGATATAGTCAATAAATAAGATTGTTTTTGTGGAATTCAAAGTAAATATAGTACAAAACAAGTGGCTAAGGTGTTCATTAAGGGAATTCATATACATCATGGATTCCCCAAAGTAATAATAAGTGATAAATATCCAAACTTAATAGGTAATTTTTGGAAAGAGTTATGGAATATAAGGTGAAGAACACTACCTATGAGTTCAACAATTAATTCATAAAAAACGATAGTTAACAAATGTTTAGAGGGTTATATTTGTTTATTTTCTTCAGAAAATCCATCTCAATGGGTCAAGTTGTTTCCTCTATCATAATGTAGGTATAATACCACATATCACACATCTAATAATATTTCTCCATTTGAATCTCTTTATGGATTTCCAACTCCTAGTAGTATCACATCCTTTATGAAATGCCATTTAAAAGTATAGGAAATACACTCACACCTAGAAAAGACTAAATAAACTTTGCAAATTATTAAACAAAACCTTTATATGGCTTAGAATATGATGAAGTAACAAGCGTATCAACATCAAAGTGAAAGACAGTTTGGGTGGGGTGATTAGATATGTTGAGACTATAGCCTTATAAGAAATCTACTCTAAAAAAAATCAAGAATAGAAAACCATCACCAAAATTCTATGGACACTAGAAGATTCTTTGCAAGATTGGAGAACTAGTGGCTTATGAGTTATATGTTTTTCCTTGCATTCATAATTTTTTTCATGTATCTTGCTTGAAAAAAGTACCATGAAAAAATATGCTACTGCAAATGGAATTTCTAAAATTAGATGAACAAGGGAAGTTGATTCTTGACCAAGAAAATAGATCAAAATTCTTTACATCCATGGAGTAGAACCATTGCGAATTACCTAATAAAGTGGGATAATATGCCTCTAGAAGAAGCTACATGGAAAAATAAGCAATTCATAAATAAATACCATCAACTACAAGCTTTGAGGGGAAATATATTTTAAAGAGAGGGGATATGTTAAGGCACTCATAATTATTGATTATTAGTGTATTAGTTATGGTCAGGTAAACTCATTGGTGGATTAAATCATGATCAATTTATATCCTATTTATAACAAATGATATTTATTTTTATAATCATCTCATATTTTCTTGTGCATTGGATACATTGCAAAAGGAGGCTTCCCTCTTGAAGATGCTTGTTATTCATTGATTCTTTATCATTATCAATCCCTAAAGATAATTTTTTGTTTCTATTTTATTTGGGGAATTCAGTTCATAACAAAAGCCATGGAACCCGTATTTTGACCCTTGAGTAAAGGTGGTTGCAAGCACATCCATATGGGTAAAGATCCCAAGATTTATGTTGTGAGTGTGGGATGATTATATCATGATGGATTTTGGAAATATACAAGGAAATAACATCAAGTTGGATTAATCCTATAAGACAAGTGTATTTCAATCAATTGCTAGGATTCTAGTGTAAATTTGTTTTGGAAGAGGGATATTCAATCCTATGGAAATATCGATGGGTAATAGGTCTTACACCTAGTGTTTACATTATGTTAATGTACCTTTTCATTGTTATCACTACCATAAATATGGACATATAATTTGATATTGTGATAAATACCTTGTTCTAAAGGTTTGGATGATGAATTTCCAATAGAGAAAATCTCTCTCGATGATGTTAGTGTTGAGTTGGACATAGGTTTTGGAGCCGGTTCAGTAAAGGAGTGAGATAATAAATCATCTCTTGGTGAAAAATATAAGGTAAAAATGGTGGTGGGAGATATAAATTTGTCTGATCCCTTTGGATTTTATGAAAGCGATCAGCGACATTTCTACAGACATTATATCTCATTCATCTAGAATACATTTCCATGGTGAAAAAATCTTTAGGAGTAGAGGGAGATACATATATTGGTAATTCATTGGACACTAATCATATAATTTCAAACATTCTACATATTCCATATCAATTCTCAATAAAAATACCTACTTACTCAAATATGATTGGAAGTCATAAGGGCGGGGGTGAAAAATTTCTTTCTTTGTCCAGAATTGACAAACCTTCTATTATTGGTAGGGAGTATTCGATTATCGTCCTAGCTAGTAAATTTGCACTTAACTCTTGTGATTTTATGTTGGATAAAAGAGATAATGGGAATCTCAGTGCCAATAGTTACTCAAGAAGTAGAGGTTACTATTCGCTTTGAAGTCTTAAAGGAAAATATAAAAATGTAGAGGGAATGTTGAGTGGGCTATGGTGTGATAAGTTGTGTGAATTAGGTTCCTATTTTGTCAATCAAAATTATTTCCTAAAGGTAGCTTAGGGAAAATATCTCAAAGAGATAAACCAAGGTCAACAATTACTTATTACTGGGGTCCTTAGAGTGTATGCACCCATCCTTCAAATTTGAAAATGGAATTCCTGTTTATGAATATGTGAGGCCTAGGGGGCCAGCACAAGAAATTGGCCCTCAATAACTTCTAATGATTGGAAAAGACAAATATTATGTTTCTCTAGGAAATGATGGGGAAATGAAAACACATTGTCTTGAACTAAGGAGACTATATGAGGGGTGGGATTTTCTTGCATTGGATTCTTTTGGGTTATATGGGAGAATATTCACTAGTTGGAATCAAGGATAGTCTTTAATAAATTCCTTCATTTTTCTATTAGGTTAATACATAGTTCTATATTGCAAAAGTAATGGTTTTTTTATAACTTACTCTTGAATATGTATGTCTTGTATAAGGAAAAATAGTGTTTTTGGGAAAGGATTTTTAAACTGCAGTGATTATAGGAAAGCATTGTAATTATGGAAGGAGACTTAAATTTCATAATAAGTAGAAGGATCAATAGACATGTTGATTTTTTCTAGTCACATTTTGATGATGTATTTTTGGTATATACTAAACCTAATTCAATGCTTCCAACATGGGTACATAATATCGTAGGCAGGGAAGAAATATCAAAGAGACTAAATAGTTTTTTGGCTTCAAAAAATATCCTTCATAAATTTGATAGATACAAATCTTGCATTGTATTGTTAATATGTTCTAACCATAACCTAGTCACAATGGAATTGGATCATGGTTCAACTAAGCTAGGATTTTCTTACAAATTTAACCTTTGTTGGCTAGTATAAGAGGAATTTTTAAAACTATATTTGGATTGGTGGAAATCAAATGAGCCTTCCCTTACTTCCTCATCTAGTGAACAATTTGCAATTTCACTAAAAATAGTGAAAGAACAAGCTGTTAGGTGGGTTGGTGAGAAATATGGGAGCATAGACTGATAAATAAAAGAGGTGGAGGAGGAGTTTATGTATCTTATCAGTAGCAATATTGATGGAATATTCAGGGAGGATATTTAGAAGCAAGGAAGGTTAATTTATTTTAAAAGATAGAGAAGAGAATTTGAGGATGAAAATAAGTTCCAATTGGTTGGAATTAGGAGATCAAAAATAAAATTAATTCCACAAAATTTATAATCATAGGAAGAGTATCAAAACTATTAGGAATATGTAGAATGAGGAAGGAAAATAAATAACTTGATTTCATGAATTGGATAAATTCAATGTCAAACACTTTGGAAATGTTTACAAAGAACTTGAAAGGGACAAGACAATAAAGATTACAAAAAGTGCCACCATATTTCCTAGTTTAATCTTTGAAGAGGAGAAGTAGATGATGTATGAGGAGGTCACTAAAAGGAATTATTAAATGTGTTGACATTCTTTACAAAGGATAAGATTTCCAACCTTGATTAGTGGACTATGCAATTTTTTGTGAATTTATTTGAATTGTTGGTAGGGGATGACCTCCTCAGAGTGGTACAAGAGATCAAAATGTTAGGTAAATTCCTTGGGGAAATTATTTAATTTCATTGGTTCCTAAAGTTTACTTTCTATAAAAATTTTATGGTTTTAAACCAATCGCACTATGGATTGTGTTTACAAAATCATTTCTAAGGCTCCTATTGTCAGACTACATAACTTACATTCAAAATTTACCTCCCTTAAACAATTTGATTTTTTTGGAATCCCAACGAATACCCAAATCAATTGGTACAATACAAGAGGGACTACACACTATTAAAACTAAACACGTCGTTGCTATAGTGTTCAAATTAAAATTTATCTGAGGTATATGACAAGGGTTGCTAGTTGTAATTGATATTATTACTTATTCATAATTGTTTTACTATTGCTAGCTATGATGTTATTATCAATATTTTGGGTTTTAATTTTCTTAGACCCTCCAACGAGTTAATAAAGGGATGTCCTCTATCCCCATATATATTTTTACTTATATTTAAAGAGACCCGTAGAACAAAGGATGAGGATAAAGGACAAATACTTACACAAGGTATCAAAATGGGTGAGGTAGTTTCACTTACACATCTACTTTTTGTGGATCATGTTATTTTGTTTTATTATGGAACATTTGAGGATGGAATGCATTTTAAGGAGACATTACATCTTGGAAAAATTTCCATATGGAAAAATTTCCATAGGCATGGAAAGGAATTTATATAAGTCTTTTATGGTTTCAAATGACCTTGCTGAGGAGTTTAGTCAATCTCTATAGAGTATGTTCCTCTTTTGGTATTTTTATGTTTAGGCCAGTTTAAAGTACTTAGGATACATAATAAAACCCAATGGATATGGTTAATAAGATTAGTATTGGCTCAACAAAAAAATAGAAAAATATCACATTTGAGTGTAATAGGTGGTTATAACATGGAGGTAGGGTGGTTTTAATGAAGCCCATTCTGAAGGCCATTGTAGTGTACTAGCACACCTTGGATCATATTCAAAAAGGAATTTTAGAAAAGGTAAGGAAGACATGCCTCAATTTTATTTAGAGGAGGAATTGTGACAAGTAGGTCACACATTTGACAAAGTATATGTCTATCTCAAAACCCAATAATAAAGGAGTTTGGGGACTTAAAATAATTCACTCTTTTGGACTGGTTCTGGAAGCTAAGTCTATTTAGAATGTTTTTATATAGGATAAATTGTGGAACCAAATCATCTTACCAAAATATATTTCCCCTAGGTCTCTCATTGATTGGATAATAAGAGAAAGGAAAAATATTCACATTGTATCCAATGCCTAAAAGACCTTGATTTTGGCATTTCCATTAATTGGGCCCTATCTTACTTGGAAGGTAGCTAATGGATTAGAAGTTAGGGTAGGGGTAGATTCCATTATGGGATATGGAAATGGCATATTTATACCATTGGAATTAATAATATATTTACAAGGTAATGATAGATGCACACTGAATTAGATAGGATATCCACCCATAACATTAACATGGAAATAAGGGTGGTAATGGCACATGATTTAGGTTTGGAGGAGAATTATATTTACCCTTGTGAAATTTAAGTACTGGAGTTATGTGGAGCACATATTAGGTTAAGAAAAACGGAATATGAGCTAGTTTGGGCCAAGAAAAAAACATGAGGGATATATAAAGAAAATTTTGGGTATCTAGCTATTGAATATGATGAGATTATAGTTGAAAGATGGTGGTGGGAGAATCTCTAGAAGAGAAAAGCCCCACTAAAATCCAAATTAATCATGTGGTTTTTCATTCATAACAAGGTTCTAACATGGGAAATGTTACAAAAAAGGCACAAATATAGACCAAGCATATGCTTATTATGTAGATAGGATTCTATGACTTGTATACACTTTTGTATTGAGTGTCCATTTTCTAAATAAGTATGGAGAACTTTTGGGAACTGTCTTGGGTTGAATAATATTTGGGTTGGTGCGCTATTGAGGAATGCTTTAAGGTGGGGTATGAAATACATGAGCTAAAAAATCATAGATCTATCCCATTCCTATATTTATGGGGAATTTGGATTTCCAATGATTCTCATGCCTTTGAAAATAGATGTATCCCAACCTTCCAAATTTATTTCCAAATCATTGTGTTATCACAATAATTTTTGTGACTCTATTTAAAATCCTATGATATGTAGACAAGTGGGTGATGCGGCAAGTGACAAATCTAGATCCTAGGTATCTTCAAGCTCCTAAATCAAATAGAAGTGTTAGTATTATTCTCCACCTTTCTGACACTTACTATTACTAGTTCAAAGGGAATCTTGGGAAGAGAGAAAATAATATTGATAAATTTATGGCTCTTGATTTCTCAATGCAACTCAAGGTGGAGAATGGCCTATCACACCTTTAAGTATTTGGTGACTTGAAGCTAGTAATATCTTGGGCGGGGAAACAAATGAAGATTCATAATATTCACTAAATTCATCCTTTAGTTGGTCTTTTCAAAGAAAACATAGTACATTTAGAACAAATCTCTTTAACACATGATTTTTTGTGAATTAAACTCTTTGGTTGATGAAAACTCTAAGGCTAGGCTTCTTCTTCCTTTCAAACAAGTGATCATTGATGTCTCCTTGAATATGTTATATATTGATATTAGACTGTCTTTGGACTAGTTTTATACCTTCGAAACATTATAAGGGATTTCCTTCGTCTATGTCTTATGTTATTTATGACAACATGAAATTTCTAGTGGACTTCAGTCCCTTTTTGTATCATTCCTTGAGCACCTGCTACATATGTTTTTTTTAATTTGGAAAAAATAATATATAGTCCCAATTAAAAATTGATTTATGAAAAGAAAACATGTCACAAGTGGTATTTAAATTTAGGTGGGAAGTATAACAATTCTCCTTTGAACCACTAGAACTAGACCCAATATAATGTTTCTTCCAGTATATGAAAATTGGGTTTAGGTTTGGTGGTTGAGAGCATAAATGTTATCATTCGCACCCAAGTTCAAATCACACTTGTAATAGGTTTTCTCTTTGTTAGCTAATTATTTGTTGGGACTGGAAAGGTACCATCAATATCATTCTCAATTATGAGCTTGATGGTTGGCAGTATATATTAGGTGGTTTATAAGTTCAATTATCACTTGCAATGTGTTAGTTGTTCTTGATCCAATTGTCTATTGGGATTGGCTAGGTACCAACTATATAATTCTCACTTATGTGTTTGAGGTTGAGATGGGATGTTACAACTACACAGACACACACAAATACAAGAAATACCTCATAAGAAACCAAATGGATTATTTCCCACAATCATGGATGGAAGCCATCATAAACTTGTCAACATACTAAGGTGGATTCTAATAGGGCACCTATTGGCACAAAACTAGTTGACTTCCCAACAAAATTAGTGACAAGCAATTTAGCTAACCCCTTGGAATATATATATATATATATATATATATATATAAACCTCATGGGGAAACCCAAGGGTTTATTTTGCACACACACACACACCATGTGGAAACCCAAGTGCTTCTTCTCCATATTTTTTGAGGGAAATAAATCCCCAACAACTGTTTGGTTCAGTTGTTGCAGAGGAGAGACATAAACAAACCCTAATCTTGCAAGTAATCTAAATACTTTATTTTCAACAAACAATTGGTATACAAAGAATTAAGGGTACATACTTGGTTCCAAACGTTTGTAGTAGAATCCTTTCATCTTGAGCTTTTCTCCTTTTCCTCAACGTCTTGCTGCAATTCCTAAAATGAAAACAAAGGAAAGTGAAATCATCGTAATAACCATAAGATATTATAAAAGAAACTTTTAGAATTATAGATTTCCAATTCAACAGTAATAATCATTCACATAAACTAATATGCATATAAATATCATGTATTGGATAGGAAAAATAGTTCATTTATATATTGAAAATGTCAACAAAGTACATAGAATAAGTAAACCCAGTCGTATTGTTGTCGTTCTGAAAATGAGTCCTTGGTTCTTCCTCCCAAGCCACTTCAAAACTCCAATCTTAACTCAAGTTATATTCACACAAAGTATGCTCAAGAGATCTAGGGAATTCTCTAGCATAATAATCTTGTGGTTAAAATAATGCAAAACTAGGGTTCCATATAGGAAAAGAAGGGTGTTCTAGAATTAGGGTAAAGGGGCTGTGCAAATTGATAATAGAGAGGGTTTCTTATCCAAGAACAATCTCACCCAAAATAGGGGAAAATGATTGTAGATTATGTAACCTCCAAATTATTCTCACCTATGTTCTTTTATACCTTTAAGGAGAGAAATTAGGGAGTTAGGAGAAGTTATTCACATGATTTGGGAGTTTGGGGAATGGTCTTGAATCGAAACTAACCAGTGAAATAAATTTGATCAATTATTCTATTTTTTACCCTCATGCGGACACATATGCGGGCTAGACATAGTTAGGTTGCATATTTGTTGAGAAATAGGGTTTTTTATAAGGGTTTATGAAGATAAAAATTTGTACACGATGACACAAGGAAAAAGGGTTTCTGCAACCAGGAACAGGGATAAGATCATCCATTATAACATCTTGGGACAAATTGTGGAAAAAGACTCTATAACATGTTATCCCTAATGTGTGATTTCAGAGGGTCATATGAAGGATGGAATACATTACAACCCTTCTATAATGAGTGTTTGAAGTAACCTAGAAGAAATTGCCTAGTTGTCAGCAATAGGAAGTAACATCAATCGACCAAGTAAGTGTTAAAGTTACAACATCATGAGTCATTCTCTAGGTCAATCTTGTGTGTCAATATTGAACCTCATGTGTTGAGGTAGTGACTTATAGGAGCCTGAGTTGGGAGCAGAATAATATTATGTTGATGGGAGCACTGAAGCCTTCAAAATATCAAGCTCTAGCTACTGGTGACTCAAGGAATTCGAAGCGTAAGAAGAAGGAAAACTCCAAAAATCCTTCTGAGCAAAAGAAGGAGAGATCTAAGCCACAAGAGAAGCCCTCCTCCTCCTCCAGAAAATATCAATAGAAGAAGAAGGAGCGAATCAAGTGCTTATATTGCCAAAGGGGATTTCATCCTGAAAGCTCTTGTATGAGAAAGACCATAGATCAGATGGAATAAATCCTTGAGAAGTACCATATCCCCATTCCTGAAGGAGCAAAGAAGAAGGAAGGAGGTTCTAACTCAAATGAGAAGGAGCGAGTCCATGCTCTAATGGCAAGCACACCTTCATCCACTTCTTACATCATTGATTATGGAGCTTCAAGGCATGTGGTTGCAACCAGAGAATCATTTACTACTCTCAGTTCCTCTAATAGCCCAGATCCTACCATTATTATTGGACATGACTTAGAAACTACTTCAAAGGGTAAAGGTAGAGTAGATATTGACAATGACTCATTTTTTAATGTCCTTTATCTCCTTGGTCTAACTGCAAACTTACTATCATTCCAACAAATGACCCATACCTGTTCACCCAAAAGAGTTATCTTCACCCCTAATGATGCGGAGATCTTTGAGATATCCACAAGAAGAGTTGTTGCATTAGGTACTATGGATCATTCCACCAGAGTCTACAAGTTTTCACAGTTTTTTTCCATCTCTCCACCAATAACGCTCTTCTCTGATGCTAATAAAGCAAGCAATATTTGGCATGAGAGGTTTTTCCATTGAAATTACAGGTACCTTCATGAAATTCGTGATAAAAACATGGTTGTAGGGTTTCCAAACATCACTTTCGCAAAGAGAGTCTGCAAGGGTTGTGTTCTAGGAAAAAAACCAGAGAGAATGTTTGGGAGATCAAGGCCTGAGAGAACCTCTGAACCTTTGGATCTGATCGATAGTGACATTTATGGTCCTTTCCATCACATGTCACTGAACAAACCCAGATACCTATTAACTTTCATTGATGATCATACTAGGTGTTGCTGGGTCTATTTTCTTCAGTTTAAGTCTGAAGTTTTTAGATTTTTCAAGGTTTTTAAAGCCTTGGTTGAGAACTAGTCTGGAAGGAAAATAAAGGAAATCAGATTTGATAATGGAGGAGATTACATGAAATCTGATTTTCAGCAGCTCTGTGTAGTGGCTGGAATCCATATGAAGCACACTATTCCATACACTCCTCAGTAGAATGGAGTTGCTAAGAGGAAGAATTGATCTCTGAAGGAGATGGCAACTTGTACGCTGGAAGCAAGCTCCTTATGACAAAATTTGTGGGTTGAAGCAATAAACTTTGCATCCCACATACAAATTAGATTCCCACATAAATCAATTAAAGGAGTTACCCCTCATGAATCTTGGTGTGGTAAGAAGCTTGATATTACACATTTTAGGGTTTTTGGTGTCAAGGCTTGGGCTAGAGTGCCATCCGAGAAGAGAAGGGCCTTAGAGCCATAGAGTAGGCCATGTTTGTTTGTTAACTACTTAGAATATTCAAAGGGGTACAAACTTCTTGATCTGATCACCCACAAAGAATTCATCAAAATAAGTGTTTAGTTTGAGGAAGAGACCCTACAAGGAGTTGAGATTGGAGAATCTTCTCAACCACCACTGGAAGAAGAAAATGAAATTTGAATGAGGCTCATGATGATGAATATTCAGATTTAGATTCAAATGATGATTTTGATTATATGATTGCAGAACCAAGATCACCAACAAGGACAAAGTGGGCAGAAAAAACCATAGAAGTTGATGGTGAACTTGTTGGGAATCCTTATGATCCTAGGAAGACAAGGTCACAATATGAGAATGCACTTTCAGTAAGGGATCCAACTATTGATGAGAAATGTTTTCTCATGATTTAATCAGATCCTATAACATATGAAGAAGCATCATAATGTTCAAAATGGATGTCTTCTATGGATGAAGAGTTCCATTCCTTGCAGAAGAATGGAACTTGGGAGCTAGTCAAGCTTCCACCGGGCAAAAAGATAGTAAGATGCAAATGGATATACAGGACTAAGATGGATGCTGATTCTAATGCAGTCAAGAAAAAATCAAGGTTGGTGGCCAAGCTATTTTCACAAGTCCAAGTTATGGACTATAATGATACCTTTTCCCCAGTGGAAAAAATGGATTCTATTCAATTAGTTTTGGTAGTTGCAGCAACAAAGTGTTGGGAGTTCACCATATGGATGTGAAGTCGGCTTTTCTTCATGGTGATATCGAGGAGGATATATATATGCATCAACTAGAAGTCTATGTTGCGAATCCATCACTTGTGTGCAGGTTAAGGAAATTACTGTATGGACTCAAGCAAGCTCCCAGATCTTGGTATGCAAAAATGGACCATTTCCTCCTGACACGAAATTTCCACCGGTGAAAATCTAATATGAATGTGTCTATAAAGCACATCAATGGTAATATTTTGATTATAGTATTATATTTTGATGATTTAATAATTACAAGAAGTGCCAATGATGAAATTTCATCACTAACTACAACTTTGCATCAAGCTTTCTCCATGACAGACTTAGGGATTCTCAAGCAGTTTTTGGGGTTTGAGATCACTCAGTCACCCAATGGAATCACTATATGTCAGTATAAATATGATTTTAATATGTTAAAAAGGTTCAATATGGCATAATTTAAGGCTTCAAAGAGTCATTTCCTTTCAGGAATTAGGATAGAAGAAGGGGATTCCACACCATTGGTGAACATCACTCTCTACATGCAACTAGTTGGAAGCCTATTGTACTTGACTCACTTCCAACCAGATTTGGAATATGAAGTAAGTCATGTTTCAAGGTATATGGAGAAGACACATGAGATCCATTGGAGGGCTGCAAAAATAATCTTGCACTTTGTGTAAGGCACCAAGACACATGGGATCCACTATGCTACCAATTCCTGATTGGATCTAGTTGCATTTTCCGACTTAGTTTGGGATGGAAATAGCACAGACCGGAAGTCCACTTCCGGGTTTGTATTCATGCTTAGAGGAGGTCGTATATTCTGGTCTATTAGAAATCAATGTGCAATTGCACTCTCTTCAACATAGGTAGAGTATCGGGGAGCAGTGAATGCAACTACTCAGTGCATCTGGTTGCAAGGAATTCTTGGTGAGTTCTGGATTGAATTTAGCACTCCCACTGTTCTTTGGGTTGATAATCGAAGTGATATAAGGATATACTTAGATCTACTACTCAGAAAAAGAATAAAGCACATTTAAGTGCACATGCATTACATCCGGAGTCTATTGCATGAGAGATTGATTGTGTTGGATTATTGCCCTATTGCTGACAAAACTGCTGACATTTTCACTAAATCCTTCACAGAGAAGAATTTCAGCCATCTTAATTTTTTGTTTGGAGTGGCTGAACATGAAGTGAAGACTGCTTGAAGATCATGTTTCATTTTTTTTTGTTATTGTCCATTTTGAGGGAGGGTTTTGTCCCATGAGGTTTTCCCTGTTTCCTTGGTTTTTGGACAACGATATGTAAAGGGTGACCAAGACTTTGTTGCTTGGACCTAATATTTATGATATATTTTTTCACTTACATTCAGGCTTAAGGGAGGGTGTTAGAGAATTAAAACCCACTTAATACTTAGGATATAATTTATTTCACTTTTTATTAATTTCCTAGGTAGTTTTACTATGTTTTGGCCACTTACTTGCCTTCCTAGGTCTGGACCACATGCCATCATTATCTAATTGAGTGCATCCCTAGTAATCCTGTCAAATTTACTAGCTATATAGAATGGAAAGGGTGCATATCCTAATTTTGCAGTGCTTTCACATCTTTTTCCTGCTTTTGGATGGTTAAGACTAAAGCTAGGCGCTCTAGTGCTTTTGGCAGCTGCTAGATTTTGTGGCCAACGATTTTTTTTTCTTTTTCACTCCAAAAGCTATCATATTTTTGCATTTCCAATCTACTTCACATTCCAAAATATTTTTAGCCAATTCGTGAGCATCTTGAGTGAGTTTGAGAGAGAGATGTTTCTACCTTGGGGATTTTAGCTAGTTTAGTAAGTTTGTTTTTTGTGACTAATTCAAACGCCTCCATAAAAAATTGAATTTATGATGTAACTCTATATATTTGCAGCCACTTTATGGTACATGGTTGGCTGATGTACCTTTATGCTAATATAGTTTAACATTGTGCATAATTCTGAGTCTGATTTTGAGTGTTCTTAACAATTCTAGGCTAGCAATTTGTGTGAGAAGTGTTTTCAATCTTATGATCATACTGTGATATGATTTCACATGGTATCATAGCTAAGGTACTAGGTTCAATTCCCCTGATATACGCTAGAGGGGAGGTTTTGGAGTATCGTTACAACCACATGGTATAACTGCCGCACCTCAGGGAATATAAAAATGTAGAATAACCGCCAGTCTTGGTAATAGGACCTTGTGCTTGGTTTAAAATGTTCATCAAAACATGCAGCCTTTGCTGTAATAGAAAACATTACAGTTGGAAAGCTTTCATTTAAGGGGCGAGTTAATCCTAAATACAATTCAATGAGTTAATGCATTGCATGAGAAGTGGAGCGCACTTCTCCATGAAAATTGATGTCTCCAAGGTTGGAGCGAATTTATATGAAGTATTTCTATGCACGTGACTATTATTAGCGAGTTGGTTGATTGGAAAATTATTCTGTTGAGTCTCTCTTCTATATCTATCGTTCTCTTTCTCTGTAATTACAGTAGGGGTGCTTGCTGTAAAAGACATTCTCTTATATCTATAAATATACTAAGGAAGGTTTTGCTGGGGTTTTCTCCCTCAAGTCATAGAGGGTTTCCATAGGGTAAATTCATGTGTCGAATGTGATTGCTTATGTGTATGATTGTTGTTTGATTTCAAGTATTATTTCAGCTATGAATTAAAGATTAAATTTTACAGTAAGAACTCTCTTCCCAAGGTGGGCATATCCATGCTCAAGAGTAGAAAAAGCATGGCCACAAATAAAGTATAGAGTGGATCCATAAGTATATAGAAAAAGTGATCATAGACACGTGGATACAAAGCTGATCCATGTCTCAAAATCAAATGAAGATATCTATTTATGTGTAGATATTATCAGATCAAACTCCATATGAATTAGTTCCAAAATAATGATAATGGAAATCCAACACAACTCAAACCATAGTGCAAAATATGTGACACTATATCAAGATTCGAGGTATTCAAATCAACCATCATGGGTACATGTCTAGACAATGTGAATAGAGGTTTTGAATTTGAACATAGTAAGACATCATTCGATTACCGATCATTGATATATACCATTATCAAACGCAAGCCGCAACTCATCTATAATGAAAATGAGAGGGAAGATACCTAGTACAATCTAACAAGTGTGAATAGATGAGTTGATGTCGAACACTAGTAGACTCTACTGATAAGGATATATTTATGTATTCCCATTGTCAATAGCGAGTATACTTACCACTAAGGACTACAAGTTCCAAGGTACTAATAAGACTCTATATTACTATCCCAGAATAAATGTGTTGAAGTTGATGGAAAGCAATCCATTGGAAGGAGGGCATTAAGGAATCCCCTATCATCCAACATGATGGTGTAGTAAGAGGCTAAATATTTAGTGGATCAACTAATGATTGTGAGACTTACTTGAAATAGGAATGCCGACACAATAAAGTCAAGAGATTTATGAGGATGTAAGATTAAAGACTTCCTTTGAACAACAACATGATAGAAGAGTGTCTGAGGAATCATAAACTCAAGAGAACATAATACTTGTCAATGATGAATGAGACGTCAATGACAACTCCATAATGCATCGAAGATTAACTAGTTAGGGGAGTAAAAAAATATACAAGTTCAACTTCCTGGTTCATACTACAGCCCAATTGCAGAGGAAAGACTCAAAACAATGTGATGTGTTCAAAGGTGACACAACTTCCTTCCATATAAGGATCTAAAAAAAAAAAATTCCCATCCATCGTTTTGGAATATTTGATTTTTTTGTCTTTTTCATATTATAAAAGGCCTGAAAAATAATAAAAGAATGTTATAGTACATGGCAAGAAACGAGTATCAAGAAAAACTAACCAGTTCCAAAAATATGAATCATGAGCTAGATAAGGACACCCACGAATGCCAACCCAAACATTTTCAATGTTTTAAGGTGTTTGAAAACTATAAAGAAACCTCCATAAATACTATCCTGTCAATTTTTACCAAGCATGGGCTAGTTAGTGCTCGCTTAGGTTTTCAATTTTAGAGTGTCTGGAAAATTAAAAGAAAAATACACAAGGTTTATTTTTTGTATAGTTAGTCTCCCTTTCCCCAAAACGAATAAAATTATACAAGGATAGAACTCTTCTGACCATATAGACTAGAGTATTCCTTTTTCGTAAATAATCCAAATAGTGCAGAAAAGGGTTAAATTTATACCATATGGATGAATCTTCAAACCATTTAACGAATGTGAAAAGGACAAGCATACTTGGCAATCTTTTCAATTTTAAAGAGTCTAAAAAGAGCTTAAAGAAATATCTATAATGGGATCCCCCTATGGGAAATAGCCAACAAAAAGATTAGAAGAAAATAAATGCAATTCCAACGCAAAGTTGGGAAACACTACACCAGGGACTCTCGGATCCTAGAAAATAATGCAACATTAGCATCAATGGAAAAAAAGATCAAATATAGGATTCTCATGGGGAAGGTAGGCTCTAAATGCGATATTAGGACAATTAATTTGAAAGAAATGGTGTTGTCGCAATTTCACAAGAATAACCTAAAACTGTCCTAAAACTATAGGATAAATGAAAAAAGGAAAAGATGGGGGAAAACCTACCGTATATGCTGAGTTAAAGGACATATAATTGAACCATAATATATGTCATTCTCGAGAAAATAAATCACTTCCCTGAAAAAAATGTACCCAAAATCCCCTTCCAAAATATATGGTTAATTCAAATTTGAAATAAGAATAATAAAAACAGTAACTGTAGGAAAGTGGGTAGTTATCACAAGTAATAAAATTAGGTTAAAAATTAAAATTACCAATTCAATTGAGTAAATTTGAAATTTGGGAGATTTTGGAGTGGAAAATACCTCGATCTTTAGGAGCATATTTTGGGAGCTGCTGCTAGCCAAATTCCATTTCGTTAGTGTCAGGTAAGAGCCCATGCTTTGCTCTTTCATTTCATTCTAATTTTGTTAATTTTTTTTGTCCATTTTTTCTTTTTTTGGGGAGGTCCTAAATGTTCACGATGACACACGTGTGCTACTATTTATCGGGTCATGTATGTACGGTGAATATGTGACTGTTAGAACTATATCTCGTTTATACATCCATCAACATGGTTTTTGAAAGAATTGGCCAGTAAAACTTAATTTTTTTAATTGTAGGATGGTTATTAAGTGGAGGGAGCACGCACTACAAGAAAAAAGGTCATTGGTTGGGGTCCAAAAATGTCACCATAAGCTCATTTGGTGATGGTCAAGAGGGGTCCCATCACCAAAACTTGAGCGTCGCCAAAGGCATCGTCACCTTAAGTGGGGGTATGTGGTGACATCCAAGGACCGTCACCAATAATTATGATTATTCCAGGTTGTGACCGTCACCAATCATTATGAAGTATTGGTGACGGACCTGCTTTGACCCTCACCATTTGATGCATATATGGTGACATCCAATGACCGATCATAGGTGAGGGTTGAGACATGTCACCATAATCTCATTGGTGATGGTGAATAAGGAGGGCGTCACCGAAATGTGAATGTCACCAATGGCTGTGTCCCCAAAAGTAGAGGTGGTGTGGTGACATTCAATGTTTGATACTAATAAGGATTATTAGTGACAAATAGTTACCCTCACCAATTTATATGAAGTTTTGGTGATGGACCTAAGGGTCTCCATCACCAAAAAAACTGAACGTCGCCAATGACATATGATGAGGGCCTTGCAATGACCCTCACTATTGAGGATATTTCCATTAACATATCAATGGTGACAACCGCTATGAGATTGTCACCACTTTACATTTTGAAAATCTTTTAATGACGCAACATAAAGGACCATTGCCATTTCAATTAAAATTGTAAAAAAAATAATTATAATTATAAATTGTCACAAGCAGAATGTAACCCTAGTAGATGGTGATGACCAATAGCCCGCTAGAATAAATTGAACATTTGGTTATTATTATTATAACATTTTACTAATTTGAAACAGCAAAAGTATCACATTGTTATAAGTAAAGTAAATAGAAATGATTCACTAACATGTTTACACGATAACTAAAATAGATATATAATATTTTTTAAGCATATGGAAACAAGATACCAAAAGATGATATAAAATGCTGTAACAACAGTTAAATAACGTATATCTCCATGCTTGGCCCAAGCCTGTAAGATGAGTTGTTTTTTACACTTTCAGATGCACAAATGGAAATCAGACATATGGGCCTTCTTTGGAATCATGTCACCCAGGACATCCTCCTGTTTGATCCTCCAAGTTCGTTCTAATGTTAACCGAGGAGCGGATTTATTGCAGACTGGTCACAAAACAAAGGAGGCATAGTTTATGCTTCCGTTGTGATGAAATGCTATGAAGGTTAACAGAAACTAAACAAGCACTATAAATCAACACCATTGACAACAACATAAGCACAAGAAACTATTCAAAAAGCTATTCAACAACTTTTTTGAACTCCAGCGAAAAACATGAACCATACCTCAATCATTATTTCTGCCAGCTGCTTGACAGTGACCTCATTATTAGGATTGCCAACATTGAAAATGTGACTATTTTCCCTGGAAGGAATTTCCTGAAAAATGAAATAGGTAAGTACTATAAATATATAATCACTGTGCAACAAATAACATTATGGTCCTCAAAAGTCATTATTTCTCATTATTTCTCTCTTTTGCTTCATAATGGATCATCAAATTTTTATGGTCCTCAAAAGTCCTGCCTTGTGCAACAATAACATTAACATTGGATATCATTCTCAAAAGTCTTATTTAAAAGAATACTTGACCTCATAATTTTTTTAAGTGTGGTTCTTAAACTTGCATGATATAATTCAAATCCAATCTGCCACAATATAATATGCAGAGGAATTTCAGGATTCAACAAACCACATGGAACTCAACTTTGAGCCCAACTGCATCGGTTAAAATCTAGAGATAGACTATCCAAGGAGTATTTCAAAGCTTTGGCTACTAAACATGTACATCAAAGGATAGTGGATAGCGATTGTGAGATGAGTGGGAGGTCTCATCATGAAAATAAGAGATTGAAGAGGAAATTGTGGCTCGTGATAGGATTGTCTTCCAATCTCAAGCTTAGATTGATGAGAGGAAGGTGTCCTCATAATTGGTCTCCCACAACACCGCAGCTATAAGCATAGGGATTATATTATGTCCCCTTTTTTGTTAACTTGTTCTAGATTTGAGGAATCACAAAAGGTGTTTTGGGTTGCCTGGCATACTATTCAATCTCTACTTGCACAAAAGTTTAGATGGCATACAAGTATATGATAATTGATTCATGCAAGCAAAAGCATCTAGACTCTTTCTATCATTATCCAAATTTGCAATCCCTACAATTTAATGGGCTAGACAATATTATCAAACAAAAAGAATTCAGGGTGGATGTTTTGGAATTTGGTCAGAAATACTCTCTTTATAAATGAAAAGGAACCAATGGTACCTTGATTATGAGATATTGTTTAGTTTCTTCCTGTATTATGCCATTCACTTCAAGTTCTTTTTTCTTTGATTTTATTTTCTCCAGTCTATTATGTCCTTTCCTAGTTGACCTAAATTTGGGGGGTTGAAATCACATTCTCCCAAATTTGTTGAACTCCCATCACCCTCTGCCACTGAGCTTGTGTAAGCAATCCCTTCACCTAGATTCATCCAATCAATTTCTGGACTGTATTCAGCCGCACAAATCCCTAAAACATTTTTTTAGAATAACCATCTTCTTGACTGCATGGAGCCCCTTGAGCAGAAGGATCATTTATTATTACATCATAAGAAACACTCACAGGGACACTATCTTTCCCTGTGGATCCCATTCTCATTTGATGGTCCCCCTGGTTGGATGGCTGACCACTGTCTATATCATTTAAACTAGACAGAACCTCAGTATGCTGACATTCAGTTTCATTCTCACACTGGGTGCTGCATCTTACCTTCTCATAATTTCCATTACATGTTCCTCTCTCACTTGTGGTCACATCTTTTGTTTTCCTTGTATTCTACGGTATTTGATGATGGGAGAAGTTTATCACAAAGGTGACAACTGGAAGAAGTGTCCCCTCTGCTCTTTTATGATCTTGTGTAAGGATCTTCATACTGTTTGCATTCACAATGTAAAGTAGTATGATGTTTGGGAACACATTGAATTCATACTTCTAACTCGGGCAAAAAAAATTGTCATTCCTTTTGAGAAGAATCAACATTCTTTGGGTGCTTTTCCTCACGATATAGATGGTTAGTGTAATGCCTTTTCAAGGTTTACTCTGACATATGATCCAAATTTATCTGCAAGCAAGGAAACACTTGAGCTTACTAGTTGGACTGACAAGGTACAGTTTGAGGGGGGTGAAGATATGGAGTTACTTCATTATGCGTATGCAACTAAAGATCAATTAGAAGAAATAAAAAATGCATGGACTGAACGTCGTGCCTCAGAGTATTTGAGTGGTAGTCCACCATTGAAACAACAGTTTATAGCTGAGGCTAAAGCGGGGCTTGGTAAACTGAAGATTGACAGTTCTAATTTAGGATGTCTCACAGAATTTGTGAAATTAAAATCTGGGGATGACATTACTTGCTCTAATCATGAATCAAGTCATCAAGTAACAAAGAGGTCAGGAATTTATCTCAGTTGAGTTGTTTTTTACACTTACATATGCACAAATGGAAATCTGATATATGGGCCTTCTTTGGAATCATGTCACCTAGCTCATCCTCCTGTTTGTTCCTCCAAGTTCGTTCTAATTTTAATTGAGGAGCGGATTTATTGCAGACTGGTCACAGAACCAAGGAAGCATAGTTTATGCTTCCGTTGCGATGAAATGTTAATGAAGGTCAATGGAAACTAAACAAGCACTATAAATCAACACTATTGACAACAACAAAAGCACAAGATATTATTCAAAAAGCTATTCAAACAACTTTTTTGAACTCCAGTGAAAAGCATGAACCATACCTCAGTCATTATTTCTGCCAGCTGCTTGACAGTGACCTCATTGTTAGGATTGCCAACATTGAAAATGTGACTGTTTTCCCTGGAAGGAATTTCCTAAAAAATGAAATAGGTAAGTACTATAAATATATAAGCACCATACAAGATCAGTATAAATCCACAAAGGATTGTTGTTACTTACCATCATCAAGAGAACAGGTCAGCTAGCATATTGTGCCCCATATATTTAAAGATTGTTTATACAATTCCAAGCATGCAAAACTAACACAGAACACACTAATTTTTTCCTTAAAGAAATCTATTGTGGAATAACTCCAAGTTAATGATTTAAAAAAAAAAAAAATGCAAAACACAACAAAAAATACACCACTATAAAATGATGTAATTCCATACCCAAGTTAACACATCTAGAAAGTCAATATGAAGCAATTACAACCACATAGCAGTCCACTTACATTCCAAGAGCATAATCTAACATAAAGGACGAGCTGTAAATAATCCACTGGATAGTCCAACAACCTCTTAATTCAGTCCAAGACAAAAGATCAAAACTAGCATTTATCAAGAACATCATTCATTCAACATAAATCCAAACCATTAGTGACCCAATATGCAAATTCTGCAAATGTATAAACCATGTAAAGGTGAATATAGCAGAATCGATATGTTTTATTATTTAGTATTCAACCATATTCCTTCACAATCTGAACGAACATAATCCACGTTCACGTCAACATCGACATCGACTATATATTCTTCATTTACACATTTCGCTTCTTGAAAGTCTGTAATCCCTGACAAATCTGCATACTCGGGTTCATATGATGTACTATTTCTCAATCCTTTTGGAGAACATGTTAACACTACATACCAGTCAGTCTCAACTAGATCTTGTACATAGAATACCTGTTTAGCTTGCGATGCAGAAATAAATGGATCATCTTGCCAATGATTCTGACTTAAGCATTTCTTCATATTCACCATTGTAAAACCCAAATCATCAGTTTTAATCCCTCTCTTATTGTATACATCGACCCAATTACATTTCAACAACGTGTACTCCATACAAAAATAGTCCAATGTAATTATTTCTTCTATTACTCCATAAAATGTTGTTTTCTGAAGTACAGGGTTTGGATCTTTGGAACTTGACCTCATCATTGTTTCGGCTTCCAAACACACACCACTATTTTGTGTGGTTCTCTCATTATCCATTCTTTTTGTATGGAATCTATAACCATTGGTTAGGTATCCCTTGTACTTATTCACAAATTTCCTTGGGCCCACGCTAGCCATTTAAGTGTATCAGACACATTTCCGTCTCCTTCCACCTGCATATTTTTAGTTTTTTTAATGTAGTTAGAACACATACATCCAACCTATGACAAAATATTTAAATTTGTACATGACAATATTCAACATGTAATGATTTGTAAGTACTTATAATATCAATAGTATAAAGTGACCTGTTTTTTTAGCCAACTAGAAAACTGTTGCGTGTGGAGTCTCTGCAATAGAGCTTCATATTTTTTGGTTTGGGTAAATGAGTTGAGAATCTCCATTTTGTGCATCCTAATTTGACAATTATGGATAGTAAAATTGGTTGTTAATGTGTTTTGATAAAATATGAATAAAAATAATTTGAAATGTCAAATACATTATTCCATCCATGGATCTGTGTTTTGTTAAACCACAAACAAACAAAATTTTGAAGGTCAAACATGTTACTTACTCTATCCATGGATCAACTTCATTTGTGTGAAATAGAACCCACCTATGGGCTTGTTCCCAACTAATGTTATCCATTTCCGATGGAATTGAAGCAAATAATGGCTTTCCATCAAGAATTACTTCTTCAACTTCATCATCCCACACTTCATTTCAACCATGTGTGGTTCCAATAGCTTCCATACCTTTCAAGTATCCTCCACAAAACTTTATTGATTCCTCCACATTGTAGCTTTCAGCGATGCATCCTTCAGCCCTATTTTTGTTCTTAACATAACTCTTGTATACTTTCATACACCTACAAAAAGAGCATATTTTTTAAGTAATGTCAAAAGCTTTGAATAAATTATTCTTCTTGTGGTTCTTGATAGCAAGTAAAGTTCCATGTACCTCTCAAAGGGGTACATCCATCTATATGAAACCGGACCACAATATCGAAGCTCACGTATCAAATGCACATTCAAATGCATCATTATATCAAAAAATGAAGGAGGGAAGTACTTTTCAAGCGAGCACATTGTCTCCACGATATCATTTTCCAACTTGTCAAGGCTCTCTATTGAAACCGATTTTGCACAAATCTGCCTATAAAAGTAATAGAGCCTACAAAGCGTCTTTCGAATAGCAATTGGTAGCACATGGCATAGAGCTGCTGGGAGAAGTTGTTGCATTGGAACATGGCAATCATGTGCTTTCATTCCACGAAACTTAAGCTCTTCCATAGATATATGATTTTTTGGATTATAGCTATGACTATCTAGCACTTTTAATGTGAAAAGAATGTGACATAGGGTCTCTTTCTCTTTTTTTGAAAGAGTATGCGGTGCAGGTGGAAGGAATATTTTTTTTCCTTTAACTTCTAGCCATAGTGATTTTCTCAAACCCATTTTTTGCAAGTCATCTCGTGATTTCTTTCCATCTTTGGACTTCCCTTTTATATCCAAGAGAGTTCCAAAATTGCTTTCACACACATTTTTCTCCACATGCACTACATCTAAATTGTGACGTTGTAGGTGTTTCTGCAGTCCAACACATTGAGAATATTGGAAAATTATTTAATATGGAGGAAATCATAAACAATGAATTCAATGAATACATCTAAGCACAATGGCATCATATAAGCATGCAATGTATAATAATTAGGAATGGTTGATGTCTCTACATACCTCCCAATATGGCAGATTGAATAGGATTGATTGTTTCTTCCACACCACAACATTAGTTTTTTCACCTTTTTCCTTATTTATTTTCCTTTTCTTTGATTCACTCTTCCCCCAAACTGTTTCATTTCCCCTTGTTTCCTTAAAAATATCTGACACTCTTACAACTGGAGGGGCATAACGAAGTTCCTCCTTCCCATTAAATGGTCCCTTCTGTGAGCGAAACTTATGATTTTGAGGAAGAAATCTCCTATGGCCCATGTACACACATTTCTTGCTACAATTGAGATACTCTGATTCTGTGTTCTTTCCACATATGGGGCATGCATTATAGCCTTTTGTTGTGCAACCAACCATATTCCCATAAGCTGGAAAGTCATGAATCACCCACATAAGAATCGCCTTCATGTTAAAGCATGTGTTATTGTAAGCATCATATGTCCATACTCCTTGGTCCCATAATTCCTTTAGTTCATCTACCAAGGGTTCCTAATACACATCAATGTCATTACCTGGTTGCTTGGGACCAGGTATTAACAATACTAACATACAAAAATTCCTTTTTGTGCACAACCATGGTGGGAGGTTGTATGTAACCAACACTACAGGCCAAACACTGTATGTATTGCTCAAGTCTCCAAATGGATTAAATCCATCTGCTGCCATTGCAAGTCGTACATTGCGGGGTTCTCTTAAAAAACTAGGCCATCTTTCATCAATAGTTTTCCAGGCTGGGCTATCAACAGGGTTGCGCATATGACCATCATTGCTTGCATTCTCATGATGCCACCTCATTTTTTGTGACGTGCCCAAAGAGCTAGAACAACAAAGAAAATCTTTCATTTATATATAATATTATCATATAATAACACTATGAAAAATGGTAAAGATAATAGAAGAAGGTGAAAACTTGAATACAATTATGGTGTTGAAAATCATACCTATACATTCTCCTTAGCCTCGGTGCTATGGGGAAATATCTTAACACCTTTGCAGGAACACCTTGACGCACCTTTTGAGATTGAGCATCCACCTTCCATTGAGATTTTCCACATGTTGGGCATTCGTCTTTACTTTCGTTACTTCCTCGATATAAAATGCAATCACTGGGACATGTATGTATCATATCATAGTTTAATCCCAATGATTTTATCAAATTTTTTGCAGCATATGCAGAATCTGGAAGTGTGTTATCTCTAGGAAGTGTATTTTTATGCAATTTTAACATTTGGCCAAAACTTATATCAGACCATCCACTATTCACTTTGAGATTGTAATATTCTACGATTGTTGATAGTTTTGTGAAATCAACACAACTAGGGTACAATGGCATCTTTGTATCTTCGATTAACTTCCTATATTCATTAACTTCATTTAGTACATTTGTTGATGCCAAACCCACATTATCACAACCTTCGTTTAGGCTTTGATCAAGACATGGATAAGCATCATTCATCATATGAAGCACTTGATCACCAACAATGGTTGTATCATCATCCTTTTCGAGTGGATCATTACCATTCTGAAACGATGTTCCAGGCTCATCAACCTGATTATCATAATGGCATTCTACATGTCCATAACCCTATTAATAAGAAAATTAAAATTCATGTCAGTGATTTTATGGTTTTTATGAAAATTAGAATGAATAGATCTTGGTCAAATAGGGGCCTTTACCAATGCAAATTAGCTTACCAGTTGAGATGATATATGATCTATAACTTCATGTGGCTCATTTTCATAGCGTTTCCTAGCCTCATCAATAACAGATGGAATCTAAAGGTGAGAGGAAAACATAATTAAGCACATATAAATATAATGTATATATTTATTGTAATACAACACATATAAATATAATTTATATCTTTATTGTAATACAAGTAAGTTTGAAACTAGATCAATTCATTTATTTCAAGATACCTAACTGCAAATGCTCTCTCCATGAAAATACCAAATTTTATATTGTTATATTATTCCATCACAAATCAAGTGCTCGCGTATTTTATCAAATGTGTGTACTTTGACTATGCCACATTTATTACATGGACATTTTATGGACATCTTATTCCTTGAATGCGCCTCGGAAAACTTTAAGAATTCCTCAACCCCATCTCTATATTCTTGTAGTGTCCTACACATAACCAATTTTCATTAAGTCACATAAATTTAATTGAGAACAAGTTAGCACTGATACATTTTTTTGGTATATCACCATGAATAACCAAATATAGAAACTATACCTATTTTTCAAGTACATCCAGTTTCTTTTGTCCATTTGATAATATGCTCCAAGCTCCTTTGAAATTATGTCTACAATGAACTAAAGAAGTTAGTTGATATTAAACCTCATATATATTGAAAACACACAAGTTTGCACTAACAACTTGTGGTCAAACAACTGCATAAACCCACATTTCTTATTAAGAGGTATTATGATATAAAAAAACTCCCTAAACTGTTCAAATATTTGACTTAGACCTTCTGGAAATAATCTCTGTGGCTTAATGCATTATTGTAATTGTCTCTTTAGATGTCAATTTGTAGAACCATTGAAATTTGAACCAATATGGCATCTAACTTCTAAGAAAGTAGAACGCATAAAGATTCTACCTAGACTCAAAACTAATTCATTCCAGGAAGCCCTTCAATGCAGAGTGTTCAACATCACTCCTCTTCATACTGAGCGTAATTCCAATGTAGTCAACACTCAACCTTAGATCTTAATTCAACCTTAAAATTAAAATGTAGCCCAACAGAGTGTAACACAATTAACTAATTCATTTCCTGGTTAGCTTGTATATTCACCAGAGTTCATCAATCACACAGATATATATGAAATCAACAAACAGCATCATGGCAAATAATCCTTTTCCATTTATTACTTGGAAATTTGTAGGCTAATAAACAAACTCTGACCTATCTTCTGTTTTTCTTGCCTTGATTCTTACATTGCATAGCTAACCCTCCTAACCATCATTTTTCAAGCCTCTCTCTCTAACCTCTAATGCTCGCAAGCATACAAGATATACTTGGAAACATAACTTGTAGCTAAATAACAAACCTCATACATTTATGGAACTAACTCCTAAAGTTTTTGTAAAGTTCTTGTAATCGTAATTGTCACTATTATGTTAAAATAAATTGATTTTCATCCTTAAGACTGTTTAATAACGTATATCTACAAGCTTGACCTAAGCCTGTAAGTTGAGTTGTTGTTTATACTTACATATGCAGAAATGGAAATCGGACACATGGGTCTTATTTGGAATCGTGTCACATAGCCCATCCTCTTGTTGGTTCCTCCGAGTTCATTCTGATGTTACCCAAGGAGCGGATTTATTGCATACTGGTCGCAGAATAAATGAATCACTTTTTCTGGCTAGATTAGAGGATCTGTCGATTCTTTGAATCTTGACAGATCCTCCCTGAGCCTAAAGGAAATATTGTAAATGTTCAATAGTTAGCAAGGTTAAACTAGAAGTTTCCAAGTGTGATTAGGTGTCAGTGATGTATCATCCTTTAGGATAGATCCAAACTCCTATTTAGGGAGGCAGTTACAGAAATATAGAAAGGTCGTTAGGGTTAAACCATTAAATTGATTCTTCATATATACGATTGTAAGCCTACGGGCCACAACAAAGGTAGAGCGGAGGTGAGGCAGAGGCAAAGAGGATAGGAAAATAGAGAGGAGGGGACCAGGGTAGAATACGCCCATATTGTGTAATCAGGTCACAAAATTCTAAGTAATTGAATTTGATTAATGAAAGCATTTTATATGCATATGGACTTGTGAATATCTCTTTCTATGTATTTTTTATGAAGTTCATTGTCTCTGTTGAATGTGAATGGCGTCCTGCTGAAAACATAAAGTCATTTACTTCGGAATTTGTATGCAATTCCTGCAGCGAAAAATGAGTACATAGGCTTTGTTAATTGGCTGACTTCCTGACAGTAAGCAACTACAGGAATATGTGATTTTTGCGAAGTATTTGGAATTGGAAGACCCTTCTGAAAACTGACTCGATGTGATTGTTTATCACTTGAGTGTCCTTATGTTATGAGATCTCAGGTTATGCAAATCGGAAGGAAGTGAAGCGATTGAAATTGGAACATCAAGTTACTTCAATTAGATTGTTTAAAGTACATTCTGCATAAAACCCTAACCCTAACAAAAATTTAACAGAATAAATAAATGTGTTGGGTGAGAATCTACTGTCGCTGAAGGTAAAATATTGGAGATTTTAGCATTTGTTTAACATTTTTATACAGAAATCGAGTTACGAAATTGATAGCCAGGTTCCATATTTTAGGGTTAGGGTTTGAATATTTGGAAGTGTGTTGAAGGGTAGTAGTTATTTTTTTCCACTTGTTCATGAAAAACTAAGTTTCTCAAATGTTGAAACAAACACTGAAGAAATGAACACTGGCCTGGAGGAAAAATCGTGGCAAATTGTCATTGTGCACAAATTTGAATACCCATGTATACTTTGTTTGGGAATCGAACTCCATTTTAGATTCCATTTGTGTACGAGCAACAGTGGATCATGGCCCAATTGTAATCATATTAGTAAAAGGAAAACGCCATTTCTGAAAAAGAAATTGAATTTATGCTCAAAGTAAGAGTTCATGAATTTGGGGAAGTGTTTTTTGTTGAAACTAAAGGTAGTTCGTACATCAAAAATAAAAGGAAGAGCTGCATGGATAGCGTTGGAACCTGATTTCTGCAGTTCGTCTCACTCCCTTTCCTTCCGATCGACACCTATGTCTATCTCTCCATTCGCGGTTCAAGCCAACAACATTTCATTGTGATTTTTTGTCTATCTCTCCATGCGCATGGTTTAAGCCAGAGCAAATCATTCCCACCCTAATTTCATCCGCACGAAAATTCAAAAATTGAATTTTTTAGTCTTTGAAAATGGTATCTTTTGAATCTTTGAAAATGGTATAAAATTGAATCTTTTTAATCTTTACAAATGGTATAAAATTGAACCTTTCGAATCTTAGAAAATCCAGGCATTGTTTCTTGATGTAATTTAATTTACGATATACAAAGTGACAAAGTGTTACCATTATTGTAGTTTATTATTTAAATATTATTATCCGCAAAATCAAGAGTCATGTATGACTTCACAATGTCTTAGCTTGCCATAAACACTAGGCCAAGGCATACCTGGTGGGAGACCATGTGTCACACATCAAAGAATACCCGAGTATAATTGATCTACTACAGAAGGATAGTGAGCTATAGAATAACGAACCCCAATCATACACACAAGAGGAAGACCAAGTTGATATAACATGATGAGAACATGACTCTCTCATATATATTATAGAGTTCGAGGGGTATAAAGCCTCCAATAAGTATATGATCCCACACAAGACCGACTTAACCAACGAGTTAAGTTAGGGGTCACACATCATGACCAATACTCTAACGTTAGGTGATCAGGGGCTTGCAATCGCATAAGGACTTCTCTATACCTATGACACATGGAACACCCATCAAGGAAACCAACTCAGTCCACCATCATTAAGTACTGCTACCACCATCAAGGGATAAAAACGATGAGGGCCAACTATTTGCTGAGGGAATCATCCCCTGGATCAGTGGCGTTGGGAAATGCTACCATCTCTCTGACTAGTCCTCTCACTTTTGTTTCTAGTATTAAAACGCATATGCATTCTCAGTTTCATGACAACCCTGCGATGGGTGGTCCACACCCTCTGTGAATGTGTGTTCGGCTAAAATGACAAACAACATTATAATATAGGTGGTTCTTTCAAAGCTACATTAATGCAAAACAACATGCTTACGTTCCAACTTCATCCCTAGATATGATGGTAGCTATAGAAATAGTAAGCAAATTATAGGATCACATGTTTATAGAAAATGCACAACTACACAACATGTATCATGGGAAGCCCTCATGGGGGAGAAAACCCAGTTACAACCTTTCACTGTGATAGAATCTGCAAAATCAAGAGTCATGCATGACTTCACAATGTCTCAGCTTGCCATAAACACTAGGCGAAAGCATACCTGGTGGGAGACCATGCGTCACACATCAAAGAATACCCGAGTATAATTGCTCTACTACAGAAGGATAGTGAGCTATAGAATAACGAACCCCAATCATACACACAAGAGGAAGACCAAGTTGATATAACATGATGAGAACATGACTCTCTGATATATATTATAGAGGTCCAGGGGTATAAATCCTCCAATAAGTATATGATCCCACACAAGACCGACTTAACCAACGAGTTAAGTTAGGGGTCACACATCATGACCAATACTCCAATGTTAGGTGATCAGGGGCTTGCAACTGCATAAGGACTTCTCTATACCTATGACACATGGAACACCCATCAAGGAAACCAGCTCAGTACACCATCATTAAGTACTACTACCACCATCATTTGTGAAGGTGTTAATTCCTCAACGTGAAGTCATATTAATGGATAGGGTATTTTTAGAATAGTGATAATTGGAATCCATGAGAAGAACCTTGGATCACACATTTTGGTTTGATCTTATCTTAGGCATCACTCATGATGTTTGATCAAGGAATCAAATCACTAAGAGGTTACAGGGTGAGAATTTACTCAATAGACCTTTCGCATTACTAACCGAAAATTTCCACATATTTAGAGGAACTTTTGCATATTTGAAGGCATACCTCACCATTGAGGTTCATATATATGTTTTTAAATGTCTTTGCTTAGATAATATACTAGGTCTTGGCACCTCTTTTATGGTGTGAGAATGTGTTGTAGGCAATGAAGTTTAAGTAGGTCCATTTCAACTTTATTTAATTGTTGCATTAGTTTTTGTAGGAGAAGGGTTAACATTAATAGAAAACCAATGCATTACACTCACCATTACAAACTTCTTTTTCACACCATTAGTTTGATTGATAATTTATATTGTTTGACTTATAATGATTTTACTCTTGTACATGTGAAGATGTTAACTTTATGTTTTTTCAAATCCATATGCTTTCCTTCTAGTTGTGCATTTTTTAGTGGATTGTGTATCTTCTATAATCATGACTACCTCTTAAAATTTTAAGGATCCATACTTAAAAATGTATAAGTCTTGGCAAATCCAATCAATTCTTAAATTCTAACTATAAAATATTTGGTGATACTTTTTAAATTTTTTTTCTAATTTATAAGTATTTTATGTAATTTATATAATAATTTGGAGAAAATAGTAACATTTGTAAATGGAAATAGGAACATCTACTGTCAAGAAAAGAATGTTTGGATTTGTATTTCCCTCCATTGTTTTTAGTATTTAGATTTCCCTCCAATTTTTTTTCATTTTGTAATATAAATAGGAACAAAGCTCATATGTATTCAACAATATTTTAATTGAAAACATCTTTTGCTTGGCGTTGAAGTTAGAAAACTATGAAGACTAAAGGAAATGAGAAGCAAACTCTCTTACAACAGGCAATCTTAACCCATGGAAACAAAAAGAGGTACCATTGCCTTGTACTATTGTTTATACTATTGCTCATACTATTATTTTGTCTTTATTGTCCCTTTGTACTATATTGCTCATACTATTGTTTTGTCCTTATTGTCCCTTTCGGTCAAGATGAATTATGATGAGTATTTAAAAATTTAATAGTATCTTAAAATCCATATTTGCAAATGACATTTACCGTGGATAATTTGCTTTTTGCAAAGACATTTTTTGTTATCTTGTCAGTTTTTTTTGTCCATTCATGAACTAGATATTAAAATACATTACATCATCATACTCTGGATTTGAAATAAGTAGGCCAACATGTGGTGCCACCGACCATTTCCACCCTTGTTGATGCAGGAGATGCGCAGACTTGCTCCGTTCCCTAATCTCGTAGTATTAGAATAGGGTTACCAGAATTTTCCAGATGTATCGTTGCTGGAAATCCACTTACTCACAAATCCAAACAAAAAATGCAGATTCGCTCTTTCCAAAAGTTACAGAGGTCTTGTAAACGCCTGAGTCAGTCTCTCCAACATCTAGTTAGCAAAAATCGCAGAATTTCTTCAAGGAAAAATATTGGAATCTAAACCGGGAGTAAATGGTAAGATTTACAGATTCTAAACCAGTTAAGCAAATTTATATCAAAATTCTCAGAACCCCACCTCACATCTGCTCAGTATTTAGAGCTGTGCAGCATAATTTCCAAACACTCTTCATGAGAAGATGTTTTGTGGTTTTAGCATTCTGCATACACAGACAACATCTGTTGGGACCAATCCAACCTTTTTTATAATATTTTCCCATGTCTTGAGATGCCCCTATTGGCAATATGGCAGTTATGTCCTCAGAATCGCAAACCCTGGAGTCACTCTTGGTTTCTGATGAGCGTAACTTTGTGATCAAACAATATAGGTGACCAGGTCCCGGTATCTGATCTTGTGGGCAAGACAGTTTCTCTGTTTTTTTGTGACAAGTTTTTCTCCACCATCACTGCAGATCTTATAAAGATGGAGATCTTAATAAGAAGAAGCCAGAAGATTAAAAAATATCATGCCCAAGTTTTGGGAGAAAGGAAGCCCGTAGAAATCCCAAGCATGCAGTTTTGAAGGAAATGAAGCCTACAGGCTTGAAGTTAATTTATGAATTAATTGACTAGTTAATTAATTAATTAGTTCATTAAAACAGAGATTTGAAAGGGCGTGAAGCCCGCAAACCTCGAAGATGTCCATTGAGATTTTAATTGGTTAAATAATCAAAATCTACAAAAGACAGAAATATGAATTAAAAGGTTTAATAATAGAAGATTCGATGAAGAATGTGAAGATTACACATCAAAGAATACCCAAAAAATCTAAATAGAAGAAAAGAGTGTGTCTTGGAGTCATAAGTTGCAGTAGCATCCTGAGCAGTCCAAGATGCAGTAGCATCCTGAACCAGTTAATAACATTAGATTTCATATATTTTGCTTGTAAAACTTTTGACCACAAAGTATTCCCAAAAAGCACCCTCTATATTTTAGTATACATTGTTAGACATTTTACTATGAATGAGTTAAAGATATTTGTATAATGTTCATAAATACTATTTAATTTTCAGGATTGTGTTAGTTGGCTTGTTTCAACGATGTGTTAATAAAAATGATTTTTTTTGTTATGCAGTTTATTTGCGGATGTCCATATCAAAGTAAGACATTATTTTTTTTTGTTTGGGATTTCAATAACTTCAATATTTTTTTAACAATTATTGTCCCCTCTTTTATACCTTAAAAATTGTCTAACTTTCTTTGAGCATGAGCTGCAATCCATATTTGTAGGGAGCTAACAAGATTAAATTAAGATGTTGCAATTCATCACTTTTAACAAAGTCAGGACGCATTACCAAAAGAAATGACAATGTTATATGTGGCAAAACTTCAGGTAAATATTTTAAACATGATGGTAACTTATTATTTTTTTTTAATAAATAAACAATTATATTAAAAAAATTCATAATATACTTGACCATAGGTTCTAAGATGGGAAACAAATTCCAACAAAATATAGCATCGGGATCCACTTTCCCATTACAAAGTGAATCTACTTGCTATAGTGTCGACAATAATTCTAATGCACATACTCTTGAGAAAGATGTGAAAGAACCAGTACTGGAAGGTATGATCATTTCTAAACATTTTTTGTCCTATACAAGTATTTCAAGATTTCATATTAACAATTTCATATTGTCATTGTCTCAAGAGGGGTACTGGTTTGTTTTTCCAGAAAATTTTCAACAGGAACCACCACAACAAGATCATGTTTTGGAGGAGGATCCACCACAACAAGAGCATGTTTTGGATCAGGATCCACCACAACAAGAGCATGTTTTGGATCAGGATCCACCACAACAAGAGCATGTTTTGGATCAAGATCCACCACAACAAGAGCATGGTTTAGAAGATGCAAATGCATCTACCGAAGCTAGTACTGCAATAAATGTGAAAAGAAGGAGTAGAGGACCAACAAAATGTCTCTTTGGAACCACTATAGAGGGCATTGCATTGCCTGAAATTCAATTTAATGAGAGGGGCCAGCCTATTGGTCCACATTCAGAGAAATTCTCCTCATTTTTAGGTGTTCTTGCAAGGGAAATTCTAGGCATCAAGCACATGGAATGGAAAAAAGTGTCTGAAGTGCAAAAGAAAGACATGTGGAGTGCAATCAATGTGAGCATCAACATATTCTAAACTTTATATATTGATGCATATTGAGCTTGTGTGTGATAGGTTTAGTTTCAAATAATGCTTGTATATAATAATGGATTTTTTATCTATTGTAGCATACCTACCAAATAGATCCGTCAATAGAGCAATGGTGTCATAAAGCAATATCTCAACGCTTGAGAACCTATAGATATAATTTGTATAAGAAATAATATTTGAAATACGAAACAGATGAGGAGAGGATTGCAAACATTCCTATTGGAGTAAATGAAACTGATTGTATTGAATTTGCTAGATTACGATCTGACCCTAAATTCAAGGTAAAAATGAAAGACAGATTTGAATGTTATCATATTTGATTTTGAATCTTCTCATACAATCAACTATAATCTTAGCATCTATTTTTTTATTGAGTTGCAGGAGAGGTCAAGAACAAATAAGGAAAATAGGGCATTAGAACAAGAGACCCACACTTCTGGTCGTAGAGGTTACTTTAGGGTTGAAGATGACCTCGTAAGTTGCAACAAATTCTATTATTTGTTCACAATTAACAACTTTAAATATAGTTAACTAGATTGTTGTATTTGTTGATACTAGAATCAATCTCGTGGTCCATGTAATAATCCTATAACTAGGGCTGATGTATGGATGAAATGCCATAAAAAGAAGGATGGCACTCCAATGTCATCATTCATTGCGGAGAAAATAGTAAGGTCCGAACCTATTCTTGTATCATTTATGCTTTTTTTAGAGTTTATGATGTTTCTTATATCAGTTTGTTGAAATGTTGACATTGCTAGAATCAAATTGAATCGGCACAAAATGAGTCAGTGTCTCCTGCATATGCTACAAAGCAAGATGCCCTTGCTATAGTTTTGGGGCCTGAGAGGAGGGGCCGTGTACGTGGGGTTGGATTCGGAGTCACTCCAACAGTATTATTTGGAAAAGAGCATTCGTACAAGAAGGAATTTCATAATACTAAAGAGAAATTAAGAGAAAAAGACAAGGAACTCGGAAGATTGAAAAAAGTTGTTGAAGAATTAATGGAATGGAAAGATGCCATGGAGGTGGGGAAAGAAAGTGGCAGAGTTGTTCCAAAATCCAACAATGTAAGGATTGCATGTGTAGACTTTAATTTTTTATGTAGGCCATCTTTAAAGTTGGGGATTTCAAAAGCATAATGCTAACATGAACATGATCGTATTGTTGTAGGGTGTGTAATATATGAATTATTGTTTTTGCATCCTAACCCTTTATCTTCTGATTTCATGATATCTAATGAAAAATACTATATTGGTAGAGTAATATTTCCATGTCAGATGGTGAATCAAATCAACGACCTCCGCAACCGTCACCTCTTAATCCAGTCACCCCAATCCATATAGTTTTTTAAACCAACTCTTATTTTTTCCATTTTTATTTCCATTATTTGAAAATCGCTCACAATTATTTATTTTTTAGGAGAGTCTCCAGAATAATTGTATTCAAGGTTCATTGGAAAAAAATACAATGGCTCCTAGACCATCTAATACATTTGACACTCCAAAGTCTAATACATTTCATACTCCAAAGTCGATGGTGAGTTTTGAAACTATTTAATATTTACTGCAATGTTATAATCGTTATTTCACTATATCTTACAAGTATTTATTTACTAATAGGCTTCTCTGAGTCCTCATCATGCTTTGCCAAAACAAACTCCTTTGACTTTGGGAGAACATAATCGTGACCCAATTGGATAATCAATACAACAGGCAAGTTCTAAGCCTCTTTATTTCTATGTTTAATATTCGATTCTTATTCCGAGGAATCTCACAGGAATTTGTATATTGGCAGGTTCAACTGCAATTTCCATCTTCAGATGCAGGATTGAATGGAAAAAAATGTTTACTAACATATTTTAATGGTCAATTGAAGGTTGCAAAGGGTTACATCAAAAGAATTGAACCAAAATTTTTCATGCCTAATGGGGAAATATTAGGTGATGGATATTGTCTTGTGTGCCCACAATCAATTTTGGTTGATCCTGATTATGAAATCAAGCTTAAGCATAGAAGTAATCAATGCAAGTATTTAGCGGATGCAATTAACAGTTTTATACCTTGGAAAAGTAATGACATTGAATTGATCAAAGATTGAGAAGAATGTGAACTCAGAGTAAACAATAGGAGGATGGGCTAGGTGACAGGATTCCAAATAAGACCCATGTGTCCGATTTCCATTTGTGCATATGTAATTATAAACAACAACTCAACTTACAGGCTTAGGCCAAGCCTGTAGACAAGCATGGACAAGCATGGAAAGCAAGCTGGAGGACAAAGACATGGCAAAGGTGACATGGAGGATTGATGACAGAGACTTCACTTTTGGAGAAGCCCAAGCAGTGTCTGATTCTGATAATTCCACAAATACTGGTATATCTCCCTCTCACAAAAGTCATGTCTGATACAAATAACTATCTTCACAGATATAGATTAAAAAGGATAGTGACTACAACTATAACCTTTTCAACATTATTTCAGGTTTATGGAAAAAAATGGATCTGTAAGAGGTTGCAGGACTAATTACCTTGCAATCAATGCTAATAGTTTCATGTCTAGCACATAGTCCTAGTGAACATGACCCTTCTATAGCTAGTTGTAACAAAACAAGTATAGTTCAGTTCGTGCATTTACATGAAATAAAAGGTCGAATTTTTTCCTAAAATCACCATAAAAATCCTCCACAACACCCCTATAATCCCCACAACTAGATGGTCATCTTGTTAAACCCATAATAATATCTAAAAATTATAAATAAATTTAAAACTCAAATATGAAAACATCAAAATTGCATTCACACATTTGTAATTTTTATCCCAACGAATACACCTTCAAAACCAAGCAAAAAAAATTGAAAACTTATCATGAATATACCCACATCCCACATAAGAAATCCTATATGCATCAAAATATATCTTGGGCTTATCCATTTACATATAAATGTTGGTCTAAAAACACTATAGAAGACAGTCATCGGATCCCATGGGAAAGCAGCTAAAAACAATCATGATATCCAAAAACATGTATAGATTCTGCTTAAAACATGATTCAATGAACTAAATCAATGAAACACAATGTAACTTACTGATTTTTTCTATTGTTACCTGTGTTTAAACCAAGCCATATTCACGGCAATACAGATGTAGTGATGAACCCTATCACGCCTTAGAAAAAATGTGAAATGAAACAAAATGAGGGTTCCCAAAACCCATAAAATCTAAGATCAATGAAAGTGGTGGATATCTGGGTGGCAGTGGATATCAGTGCATTAGAATTCAATGGCCACTGATGTCTACTTGGAAACCTATCAAAAGGGTCCCCTGAGCTTATATTTATTGAATACATCGTCAATGCAAAGCCAATGAAAACAATGGAAAAAATCCAAAATTTTATTTCTTATGTCGAACATTGGGTGTGCCTTACCAGAAATCTTGAATAGACATATAATTGTGTCCCTGCAATCACTATATTTCCCATAGGGACATAAAAATATCAGAGATAAAGCCATGGTTCACTATATTTCTTCAATACATAGTTTTTTTATCCAGTTGGTTCATTGTAATAGTGAGGTGGATACAAGGTTAAATCACGGGTTCCCTTCTCATGTTGGTATTCCCTACTTGTATGCCATTACTTTCAAAGGCGTAAGGATAAGTACAATACCTAGACCAGGAACCTAAATAGAAGGAAGTCCACTTTGTTGTGCATCCATGTTACTTAAGAAATTTAGGAGTTAGGAGTTAGTTCCATGTTACTTGCAATGAGATAATTTTCTGTGTTCAAGGGAATAGAAATAATGAGACAAAGTGGACATGTGGTATTGTTTGCAAAGAACCTGCCAATGTACTCCAAGTGAAAGGTAGGCCCATACACAATTAGTTGTTGTAGTTTTTCATCTATTTGGTCATCCCCAAGTTAAGGTTTCAAGATCCAAAACATCAACTTCTCCTAAGTAATGGTATCCAGAATATCCACCTTATACCACAAGCATGTTTTCAATAGCAATTGTAGTGTGGATATCTCTGGGAGCAATAAGATCCCATTCACATCAAGGGAAATCCATTTCATTAGCTTCAAGTCCAGAATATGAACATCAATAAAGTAATTTCCTCCCCCTCTCTCATGGGGATGGTGTAGTTCCTCGAATGCAAGCATTCCTCCATTCATTGGTCTACAAGTTTAAAGTGTGCAGATCATTTATCTTATTAGACCCGTTTGTTCCCCCAAACACTATGATATTGTGGTCTAAGAGAATGGCACTATGGGTGTCTCTTGTACCTAGCTCTTGCCTAGTTGATACTAATAGGATACAATACACCATCTAACATTTGAATCCCCTTGCATTTAAGGTCTCTAAAAGACCTTAGGTACTGATGAATATGGTTGTCTATGATTGTCATTGATGACAACATTAATGACAAAGGTGTACATGGAATGAAGATAAGCAAGCTAGATAACATTGACAAGCATGCATGATAAGCATGAATGACATGGCAAAAGGAATATGGGCATTGGATGACATATGTGGACATGGTAGCTTGGGCAAACAAACCATGACATGACAAAGAAGTGATAAATATTAATGGCATGGCGTGATTGGGATTTGGAACACCAAAGTGGGCAAATGACCCATTCTGTGGTCATTTGTGGGTTGATGGGGTCATGAAACCCTTGAAGATGGTCATGGTGCATGTAAAGGTTTGGCACCCACATATATGGTGGCATGATGGCACTTGGATGATGACATGTCATAGCTAGATGATATGAAGCTCTTAAAATTTGATGGATGAAGTTCTTAATTGTGAAGTTGGTCTAGTATACCACTTGATGACAGCATCTACAGTAAACAATTTATTTTTAACTCTGATTTTTGGTGTGACTGAGGAATTTCAGACTGATATATAGCAGCAGCAAAGGGTGGACAAGTGGAAAATCGCAGGAGCATGATAGGACTCTAATTTTCTTGTCTATTATTTCTGATTTCGAGTATATAACTTCTGAGAGCTTTTGGGACTGTCCAGAATTTGTTTACAGCAGCAGAATGATGCCCTAACAAGTCTACTGACCTTGTTCACACCTTCAACAATCTGAATGATGAAATCCCAGGATGTATGCTACCTTATGATGATGCTACATACTACAGTATGGAGATAGGTGAAGTATGAACAGTGATGTACACACAGTTGAATAACAATGAGATGATGTAATATGCATGTTCAAACCTTGATGTATACAGACCTTGATGATGATCTACCATGCCATGATTTGATGAACACTTGATGTTTATGTTTCCTACACTGATGTTGATAATGATGATGCATAGAATTACACAATAGATACAGTGATGTATATACTGGTAATGGTGTATTAATATGATGATATCTCAGTGATATACATGCACAGCGACCTTGGCATGAGCAGTAGTGACTGTGACATACATGACCAGCTTGACCATTGAGTATGAGCAATATATGGACTAATTTGACATGACAGCCTTATATAGCAATGCAATCCTTGGCTTAACAGTAACAATATTGGACATCACTGTGGATGATGTGACAGTTCGATATGATAATTAACATGACAATGATGACAGTAACAACATGATGAGTAGCAGTTGGTTGGTTGAGGAAATGATGATAAGCAGAAGTTGAAGACATAAGCAGACCTTGAAGATATGGGAAGACCTTGATGATATGAGCAAATTTAGTTGATGAGCAAACTTTATTAATATGACTGAACTGTTAGACTGATTATATTACTAAGGACAGACTGAAGACATGGTTGTGACAGGTTGATAAAGTGTGACATGACAGATATGATGAAATTTGATAAGATATGCATATGTACATATAATACAAGCAGGGTCTTGTATCCAATTTTCTTGGCTGGGTCTAAGAAAGACTAGGCAGGGTCCTAGATAAACACATAACCTACAGCTGATGAAAGTAAGCAGTCGAGAGAGATATGAGAATAGGAGGATGATCTCTATAGGAACTCTACAAACCTAAGAGCAGAATTGAAGAATTGTCTGAAGCATTTTTTTGGCACAATAATTTGTGAATGCATTTGAGAACTGTTCAAAGGCAGGTTTGAAGGCTTTGAAGCTAATTGGGAATGCTCTAGTAATTCCATAAACAATGAAGAATTAGATGCATGTGGATATACAAAAGTATTGACAATAGGTTGCTTGAGTTCAAGCTTGCTCAAGGAAAATCTACATCAGAATGAACTTGGAGCAACCAACAGGAGGATGGGCTAGGTGACACGATTCCAAATAAGGCCCATGTGTCCGATTTCCATTTGTGCATATGTAATTATAAACAACAACTCAACTTACAGGCTTAGGCGAAGCCTGTAGATATACGTTATTAAACTGTCTAAAAACACTAAACAAGATAGTCATCAGATCCCATGGGAAAGCAACTGAAAACAATAATGATATCCACAAACATGTATAGATTCTGCTTAAAACATGATTCGATGAACTAAATCAACGAAACACAATGTAACTTACTAATTTTTTCTATTGTTACCTGTGTTTAAACCAAGCCATATTCATGGCAATATAGATGCAGTACTGATGAACCCTATCATGCCTTAGAAAAAATGTGAAATAAAAACAAATGAGGGTTCCCAAAAGCCATAAAATCTAAGATCAATGAAAGTTACGGATCTCTGGGTGGCGGTGGTTATCAGTGCATTAGAATTCAATGGTCACTGATGTCTACTTGGACACCTATCAGAAGAGTCCCTTGAGCTTATATTTATTGAATAAATCATCAGTGCATATCCAATGAAAACACGAAAAAATAATTATTTAAATAATGGAAAAAAACCAAAATTTTATTTCTAATGTCGAACATTGGGTGTTCCTTAAGAGAAATCTTGAACAAACATATAATTGTGTCCCTGCAATCGTTATATTTCCCATAGGGACATAAAAATATCAGAGATAAAGCCATGGAATACAATAGGGTATGGAACCCTAGTGTGGATACATCCCTAAACACCAAAGAGAACCAGACTAACATGAAACGTAGTCAAAATACACAAACAAAATTCCTAGATGTGAAAACACCTCCAGAGATGGCTACAGGATAGTCCACATGATAATGAATATGGCTATGCCTTAAATACATTGTACAATCGCCCAGGAGGAAAGAGGAAGATGCAACACAATGATCAAAAGGATAATCATACTAATTGTATGCCAATCATATCGAAATTAAAAAGGGCAGTGACTGCAACTATAACATTTTCAGCATGATTTCAGGTTTATGGAAAAAAATGGATTTGTAAGAGGTTGCAGGACTTATTACCTTGCAATCAATGCTAATAGTTTCATGTGAACATGGCCCTTCTATAACTACTTGTAACAAAACAAGTATAGTTCAGTTGGTTGATTTACATGAAATAACAGGTCAAAGTTTTTCCTAAAATCACTATAAAATATTAGATTATGGGATTTAGTAAGTTTCCAAGGAAAAATTTATACACTTCATTTGAACAAGTTGAAATTCACATAAACATAAAAAGACATAGCAATGTGAATCATTAGATTTGAAATATCATACTTTAGAGTCTAGATAAACAAGAAGGATATTTCCACTATTGTGCATTGAATAAACCTGAAATCCTAACAAAACAATTACAGGTTTTTACCATCCTTTGGTATATTATCAAGTAACAACATGATGAATATCCAAGTGAAAACCTACCCTTTGGGTAACAATTCAAGCACCAAGCATCTTCCCTAGAAGGAAGTTTGTTGCATGTCCCTATGCAACGTATTCCCCCCGTAGTAAATTCTGATGTAGCTCGGTCCAACTATAAGATGGGTGACTTACTCCATTTCTTTCTCAAAAGCCTAAATGATGATCCACTTCCATCCATGAAGAGTTCTATGCAAAATCACACCACTTCCCAACCACACTGTACTCAGTTTTGCTGCACCAGAGCAAAAGGAATTGGAACCTTAACCCAAGCCATTGAGTACCATTTCTTCGTAGAGAATTTACATACAAAATTGTTCTTGAAAAGGCAACCTGGAAAAATGGGTATCCCATGGGGTCCCGTTGTTGGAGTACTGGAGGAAGCAAATTCCAACAGGTCTCTAAGGCCTGCAAAGAGGCCAAAGTCCCACAAGATATAAGTTCTTCAAAACTCTGTAACACTGATCTCTGATTCATTCTAAATTGTTTCACCCTCATAGGATCCTTGAGGAATTGACTGTGACTAGAAAATGCCACTTCAGCATCTGGATGCTCTCCTCTGACGTGAAGTTCAGACTGGAATTCCAACTTATAAAAGAATTTCATCCTTATTTCCCACTTAATTTGATTCTGAATAAAAGATGAAAAGGCTCGTAACTGAATATCTCCTACTACAGGATTGGGATTCCATTCCAATTCATGTTCTAGAAAGAATTTAAACTGATAAAGTTCACACAACAAATCCTTTTCCCTTGTAGATGAGTCATTATAGATATCCACAAAGTCATCAACATTTCCCATCATGAACTTTTTGTTATTATTCAATCTAATCATCTGAAGGCCTATCCATTGTTCATGCAGGTACATTGACTAAACTCTAGCAGGACTTCTACAAGAAATGGCTTGCTCAGCAAATTTAAACATTTTTCTCTTTTCTTCTTCTTTAATCATTAATTGCTACTGTAAAGACTGTATCTTGGACTTCCACTTTTGTTCTTGAACCAAGTAAGCAGAAAACCAAGTTTCCTGGATATGTTGTACTTCAAATTTATATCACTGTTGATAAATAAGGCCCAAGTCATATAATTCATCATTTCTTCCAATCCATTTAACAGTATTTACTTCAGTTGATGCTAAATCCAATGTATTAGTCCAAACATCATCAAGAATTTGATTAAAAAATTCATAGAGAATATCTGTGACTTTTTCTTTATCTTCAGAACTTTTAGAGGTACTAGGAATAATGTTTTCTGCAGCTGTTGTAGCCAATAATTCCAAACTTGTATTGTCCTCAGCCAATGGTACTGCTTCCTTTAGTACTGATTTATCTCTAAGAAATTTATTTTGTTTCCTCAACCTTTTGTTTTGCAAACTCCATCGGTGAGCCTTATTTCTAAAAAATTTCAGTCTTTTCTTAAGAACACCATTCTTTCTCTGTAACTGTCTACTCCTCTGTTTTAACTTTTCATTTTCATTCTTAACATGTCTATCCAAAACTTGAAATTCACGAACTTGCTTCTGAAGTTTCTTAATCCTCTTCTGTAACTTACTTGAAATTAAACCAGGAGAATCAGGCCTTACCACTTGATTAGATTCATCTTCTTCCCTTTGAGCTTGGTCTTGAAACTGAGTAGCTTCCAATTCTGGCCGGGGGTGTTGACTCTAAATTCTGACTCTGTGTGTAACGGGTTCTTGTACGTTTGGGTATTGTCGAAAACATATCTTCAGATGTTCTAACTTTTTCAATAACTTCTTCAGAAATGCCTTCTAGCCTTGCAGATCTTCTTCTCACCATAACTGAAATTGTATTAACCTCTTCATCATCTCTATGACTCTTTGGAGATGGTTGGGATTGAATTGGTTTAGAAAATGTTGGTGTTGGATCAAATTCTGTCTGAATTGTTGGAGGGGGCGATATAGAATCTTGTGGATCATCATTAACCTGCTCCTGAAAACCTTTTTCCACTAAAAATTGTTCCCATGTTAGGTTGCTCTTCTGTAATTCCTCCACAATCAACAACTTAATTAAACCATGATGATACAAGCTATTACCAAGTCGCTGATCAGGCCGCTTTTGGGCAGCTGAAGCCATTTTAGACAGGCTCTTCCACAAAAAGTATGGAATGTTCATCAATTCTTCTCCTTTAATGTGAAGGAGAAGCCGAATATGATAAAGAAAGACAAGTCTATATCGTCCTTCACAATTCAAATATTTCTGCAAAAAGAAAATGACATTACCCCATTCAGTAGTGAAATAGTTGCGTTCAGCTCCCTTCTTCCAATGAATACTAGAATTAGCCACCTTCACAAACTATTTCCAAGAGTCAGGTTTTTTCAAACGACCAGCTTTAAACCATCTTTCCCCTATTTGTGGTAAGCCTGCAGCGAGAGCAATGGACATTTCTGAAACTGGAAGCAGAAACCCTTGAATGTTAGAACAAGCTCCATAGAAATTGAGAGAAAATTCCTTGGTCACATCTTCATTGTGCCCTCTGAATTTACTAAAAAACGCATACAATCCAATTTGTTGAAAAATCCTCTTACTAGAGTGATCTTCATCCAATAGTTCAATGGAATATGGCTCCTCCCTACATGCAGCACTAGCCATGCCAACTGAAACTTTCTCTGCTGAAAGGAAGTTAGGTGATCAAACCGGTATCCTTTAACCCAAATTGGTATTTACAGGCTTGTCATATGCATAACAAAGAAATCCAAATTTCAAATCGGGTGTACATATAATTGTTTAGACATGCAGTGACAAAAGGATAGAGCTAATTATGACAATTGATGGGGTCAAATCAGCATATACCCATTCGTCCAAAAAACAATGAGTTAACAGTCACTCCATTTATGGAAATTATTTGAACAAAAATACTTGGTCTCACATGTCACGATATATAATAAGCCATGAAATGACCTTAAAAAGCTAATTGAAATGTATAAAAATCATTCTTATATGCTAGAATTTATACACATTATTAGGAAAAATATATTGAATTTAACCCTACAGGAACAATACTTGTCCGGAATTAAGAGAAGAATTTGAATAGCATACCACATAGGCAGGGGATAAAACCGAGATCCAACCCTTCCAATCATGCAAATATAGATCCTCCATGGATTTTAAAGATATAACTCTGTTGGAAGAAATCATTATATCTGCAACTTGAAAAGAATAATTCTAAATAGAACTGAAAGTTTGCTTGTACTGGGAGGGATGAATCCAAGAGAGTATCAAGGTTCTGTTCATTTTCAGGATTCCCTTCCCCATACACGAGACATTCCATTTTACCAACAATCTGTCATCTTCAGTATTTTACTGAAATATATAAAATACATAGAAACTGGAGATTCTACAGGCTTGAGTCAAGCCTGTAATTGTCTGCTAAAACATGATGAAATGCAAATTCTTAAACCAAACCATTCGTCATGCAATCCAAACCATGTGAATTAAGGTGTTGGAGTAGAACATGGATGAGTAGACATCCCTCCATTAATGCCAATGGCTTTCAAAGCTTGGAAGTACAATCGAACAGGATATATGAATCAATTTTGTTGATGTCGAATACCCAAAAGATCAGATTGCTTATGGATCCATTTTGGAAGGGTACTTATAAATTGCTAGTGGTTTCTTATGGAAAACCACTAGAGATTGCTTATAGACCTTATGAGTGGGTATTGTGACTAGTATGACCTTGGAAACATATTAATTACAAAGAATCCATAACAATACTAGTTGTCTTAAACCATTATATTCTTTTGTCGAAAAATATAGCAACGCTCACATAGTGTCGCCAAAAACCAATTATAATGATAATTGGTGACAAAAATTTACTACACTCACCAAAAGTAAAATAAACATGTATTAGTGAGGGCTACTAAAATATTGTCACCAGATGTGTCACCAAAGAGAGAATCAATAACGGTCCTTTAACAAACCTCACCAAAACTGTCCTTGAAAAGGGATTTGGTGACGAACCTTAAGGGACCATCTCAAAAGGAACTTATAATGACAATGTTTTAAGGACCGTCATCATATACGACATTGGTGACAACCCTTAAAGGTCCGTCACAGGCATGACCCTCACCAATGACCTTTTTTCTTGTAGTGATGAGCATGAAGCTCTAGACAATGTTGTACTTGGAAATGATGAAGCCATGGAAGCCATCTGGCAATGTGGTCTCAAAAAGTCCTTTGAATTAAGGAAAATGAGGGCAGAAAACCAACTCTTATAACTATTGATTATCTTATGGGACCCAAATGAGGAAGCATTTATGCTTGATGGACAACCTCGAAAAATACAGGTTGATGACATCTCCTTTCTGTCTGGGTTATCTCATTGAGGAGAGTTACCAAGCTTCAAATCTCGTATCATTGGTGGTATGACCATTGATGAGTATATCGCTATGTACTCCATAGAGGGGACTCAAAGGATTGGTGCACATATATCAATAAAACACATTAGGAGTATGGGCCTCAAAATCATTGTGTCAACCCTTGGGAGGATTGTGGGATCAACATCTGCGCACTAGACTTTGTGGGTGCACATGTTCTAGGAAGTCTGTTGTCTTGAGTTTATGGTTTTGATTGGTGCACTTGTTTACTGGGGTGTGTGAAGTCCCAATTATTGGTATGAAAAAAGGTAAAGTTGAATACCTTTGGATATGACATCCTTATCTATAGCTTATTCTTTGAGAGGGTACCTGTTACTAGTCTGCGGGTATATATAGAGCCACATATCCTTCATTAGTCTGCTATGACTAGATGGACATGTTTGATGTTACGACTTGGACGTGGGAGAGATACTAGCCCCACAAAAATTTTAAATAGAGTTGACTTTCCGAGAGATAGGGTGAGACTTCAACCAACCACTACCATATTGAAGACATAGGTTGAAGAGTGATAGGTCGTGGTAGATCCTTATACACGTGTATCTTTCTATCAAGCTGGTGGTTTTTGTGGTTTAGTTACCTATGTAGACTGGTATGCATGATTGATGCAGAATGAGGACTACTTCAGTAGGAGTGGATGCCCAAGTTTTTGTTGCACATTTCTTTGTTCTCTTCGGTATGAAGATGAGTTTTGGGGAACCTTTGATCCCAATAATTGTCATCATTATCTTATGTATAAATATGCTATGTGTAATCATAATCTTAATGAATGATTAGTTGGAGAAGATGCAACCAATCCTACAATAATATATATCTATATATAGTATATATACCCATTAACTACATGAATAAAAATGGATTTGGACATCATTTTCCCATATTTTGTTGTGATGATTATGTGTGTGTATTTATTCTCTTTCTTAATGTTGTGTTGAATCCAATCCTTTCAACACACCGTAACTATTTCAATTACAATGATAAATTCAAACTAATTTCACAACCTATAATAGGACACCACAATTTATAGTCTTCTTCTTTTAATTTATCGTTTCCCTTAGATTCTGTAATACATCTCATCATATATATATATATATATATTGGTAAAGATATGCTTGTTTTACTAAGATCATAAGTATAAATTCTCTTAGTTTTAGTAATATTCTCATTAAAAGTGTTGGACTAACTTATTCATGACACCAATTGAGAGGTTCTTTCCCATTATGGTGTTTACTACTAACTTTGATTTAGATGGCTTCTCTATGAAATCGAGTTCATATAACTAATAAAATTACCCTACCCTCTTTCTTTTTCCCGTTTCTGACATATATAAATTCAGTAATTTTCTATACTGGCAGGGTTGGTAATATCATTTTCATGTTTCCTTAATATTAACTCGGTTTCTAGACCCTGAAAATATCCTTTTTTTATTGCTTTTCATGTCATTTATTGTTTTTATTGTGGTAATTTCCTTTATGGGAATTGCACCCAAGGAACCATGTCGAGATGGCTAGGATAATTCCTTTTCAAGCCTTCTCATGTTATAGATATTAAAGGAGGACGAACAATGTTAGTGCATTGATAAGGCATGGATTTTCAAGCCTTACCTTAATGATATTATTGAAATTTCACATAATAGTTCTACAACTATCCTAAGTTTGTAATCATCTAGTGGGTCATGAAGTTGATTATTAATTGCAAGAGTTGTATTGTTAATAGATTCAACTTGAAGGAGAAGTCAGATGTCCAACACTAATTATATCGATCTTTTGCATTTCTTGTGCTTGATATATTATTGACCTTCACTTATGTTTATTCCAATGCTAGTGACATGTATCCTCCATTATGACCAGATGTTAGTCCTCTAGTTCTATGTTTTGTAATCTATACATCTCATTCTATATCCTTCAGAGAATATGTGATCTATTACTTTGATTCAATTTTTTTGAGGAAAGGAGGAACCTTGGTTCAGTGTTTTTACTATGACCTGTTATATAATTGACCTTCACTCATGTTTATACTTTATTCCAATGCTAGCGACATGTATCCTCAATTATGATGAGATGTTAGTGCTTTGGTGTTGGGTTTTGTAATATATACATATCATTTGATATCCTTCAATGAATAGGTGATATGTTACTTTGATTCAATATTTTAGGGGAAAGGAGGAAACTTGGCACAATGTTCTTACTATGCCAAATTCCCCAGTATTCCCTTCTCTGGATTCTACAATTCCAAACTAGGATTCGAATAATGATGTCAGCTAGTGAGACTTTGTATCACAGGTAAACTTCGATACTTTATCCTCTCTTGAATTTCTTTTATCTAGGATCAACTAGAGATAAGGCTTACTTGGAACAATTTTTTTTTCTTTTTCCTGATTCAACTCTCATTTATTGTCTATTTAGGTATCTCCAGGGTTTCATTGATACTATATTCACATCGTTTGGAGCTATACTCTATGTTTAGTGTAGTTTGAAAATGTAATTTGACATTCTGTTTTCATGGGAAATTGAGAAGCCAATGACCATCCTTTCCTCTTAAGATCCCATTGGATTTGGGTAAGTATGGAACCATGCAAATTCTCTAAATTTTCCTTAATGTATATGATTATTTTCTTTTTACAAAATGTAGAAACTAATTCCTACGCATTCTTTTGTCTTTGTAGGTGTGCAATAATCCAAAAGCTCTCCCTTGCAAAACGATGGGTCTTTTTCAATGGATTTATTACATTTTTTTTGTTTCACTCATGTTTACATTATCGATATTTGACTTTGAAATAATTAATGTCACGGTTTTCCCATAAAACTTGGTTGGGTCGACTGGTAATGGAACCCAACCAGTGAGGTTGCAACTCTGGTTTTGATTGTATTATCATGTAAGATGATTTCCTCTCATATAGTGAAATTATGCCTCTACAATTTGAGTGAAAATTATCTTATAGAGTCCCACACTTAATAATGTTTCTCCCTACTTTCTGGGTGAATTTTATAAAAAGTATATTCAGGAAGGGTTTGCATGTACATATTTATTTAGGAAAACTATTGGTAACTATTGTATGTAATTAAGTCAAACTCTGATGGAGTGCATTAAATTTTGGTCACTCCTAAAAGGGGCTTACTCCAATGATTCTCATTTGAATGAGACTATATGGATCTACTAATTATAATTTCTCTTGTTTGATGTAGGATACATTGTTTACCATGTTTGATAGTTCAATATAATTTTACATATTTAGGCTTACTAAGGTGAATTACTTATTTTTGTAAAAATTAGAATAGAGTAAATCATGAATGGGATTTGTCCCTTTTTTTTTGCTTTCCCCGATTTAACAATTTATACGTTGTCATGGAACTGATTTATCCCCAATTTCGATTCATAAGAATTTGAATTTAATGAAATTCTACACTGAGTGAATCATTTTGACCACATAGAGATTACTCATTCCAAAGTATTTTTTTGGGGGGGTTGTAATACAAGGATTCTGATAAAAACACTTGGAACAAGGAAAACTGATAATTTATTGTTACTTCTTTAATTTAATTATTATTAATAGTAATGGTTTTATCTCTAGTGGTAACAATATTTTCTTAACATGGCGGATTCAGGGAAAACTATGATGTACTTTTTATTTATGATGATCAAAAGTACACTTTATTTTTAGTGTTTGTGAAAACTGTGTTATATTAATATTCAGAGATTTGTTCCTCGTGACTTTTCTTTATAAGGGATGAGTAGTTCTACATTCCAACTCTTAATCTACATTGTACTCGTATCCCCTTTAGGTTTTGAATTCCATACTCTTTTCTTTGCCTCATAGAGAAATCCAGTCGCTCAAGTGAGAGGGGAACCACCTGTCGGCTGCAATATCGCAAGCCTGACCCTACTGAATCCAAGCAGACTCGAACCCAACACCTCATGATAGAGGGTCGTCTTTGGCTGGGGGGATTTGAGCCAGTCGGGATACCCGTCAGGGATTTTTTACTTCCATACTCTATAAAACAAATCAAACTTTTTAGCTCCTAAGGAATATTTCCTGTATGTAATATTGTTTTGTTTCCATGGTTATTTTTTTTAACCCTTAACTATATTGGAACCTAACCCCCTTCCACATAGATCTCTAGTTTCTATTTTATATACTGTCTTCTTAGTTTCACACACACAATTCCTTGTCTACCCGTTATTTTTCAATATTATGTAGATACAAATGTGTTTATTACTATTCGACTCATTTACTATCTAAAGTTTTTTAGTCTAGCCATTTAATTATTCAATAGTTTAAGTCCTACCTAATGTTTTTTCTTCATTTACTAAAACGCTTTGGTAAATAAAAAATAAGAAGGGAACTTCATACATAATTTCACATAAAAGTAGGATTAGAACTTTTAATTCAATATTAGTAGAATTTGGAATAAATTTTCTTGATTATAAATACAAAGTTTAAACTCCTATAACTAACTACCAGAAATTTAACCAATATTTTTAAAATTTTAATAATACTTCAAATAAAATATCCAGTATCAATTCTTCCAAATATTAAAAAACACCAAACAAATCTTGGTTCCATAAAAGAAAATAGAATACTTATAGTCATGGGTATAAATACTTATTTGTGTTTTCAATCACAATAATAGGATGGAAACTGGAAAGGTCCATGTTCCTCACATCCATATGAATCCTTAAGTAATTATTCACTACTACATTAGGTGCCACCCGAAAGCCATCCAAGGTATTACAAGAACTAGTCTTTAAGTTCTATAGGAAGTTATCACTTTCCACTTGGAATTTTTCCTTAATTAATTCTCTCGAGGATTAGTACACTCACAATACATGTTCGCTAACACAAATAAGTTCCCTCCATGGTGAACATAGAGAGTATCTATATTGATCGGCTTGCTAGGTTCATTTATCAGTCATATTTAGTTTTCCTGGCTTCCATTACCTTTACTATACTACACCTTCTAGTGCCGCTTAGTTTATGTACATAGATAGGTGATTTTTTAAAGCTCATCTTAACTAGACCCTTATCACAAGCCAACAATATTGCTACTATTATGTTATCTGAATACTTATATCAAACTCCTTTTATTATATTCTTCCACTTTGCACAACTTCGATTCTCTCCTCTTTTTTATTTTTATTTTGCTCACACCTTTCTCTTTGTCCACAGTTCCTTGTTATTTCCTCCAAAGGAAGTTTTATTTTCTTGATTTTCTTTAAACAATTTTTGAACTAAAAATAACTTCTCCCTAAATTTTTGGTTCCATTCCTATTATGTTAGGGAAACTTTTTCTTAAATAATTTACAGAAAAATTAATGTTTTTCTTTAACATTCAACCTAAAAGACTTCTCTTATCTAGTAATACCTTGGCTCATTTTAGTGGAACCTTCCCAATGTTATTTTATTCAAAGAAACTAAAAAAGAAACTATTATTTACACTACCGGGTCATGTCCCTGTGAGGAACCTACAACAATTAATTGATAAATTGCAAAATAAATGAGATCACATAATATTTTATTGATCGTGGGACACTTCGAGGGGGAAACATCCTTTGAGCAAGCTTAATACAAATAAATTCATGGTGCCTTCATTGGCCTCAACACACACTTATATACTAAGTCTATGCCCAATACTATGGGTCAATACCATGAGACATATAATACTGCGAGATGACTTACAAAGTATATGCGTCCAATACTATGGGTCAATACCATGGGATAACACAAACTATGGATCGACAATTACTACGGGATGACTTACAAAGCATATGCATCCAACAACAATATACTAACAAAGTAAAGAGAAGGGTTGACATGGGTTCCTAACATCCCCTCTCCCTTAGAAAAAGATTTGTCCTCAAAGCTTTAGATGTGGGAATTGATGTGGAATCTGAAGGAGGGGTTCCGCTGTAGCATCCTTGGGTTGCATTCTGTGCCACTAGATGAATACCTCTGTGATAGAAGAAGAGAGAAGATGACGCCTTTTGAGTTTCAGGGAGAATTGCTTGGAATGTTGTAGACGAAGAAGAACCATATCACCTGTTTGAAAAGTGCGCTCATAACGGTGCTGATTGGCTTGTTGTTTCATTCGAATTCTTTCCATGTGAAGAATGTCTTGCAAAATATGAAGAATTCTATCGTGGTTTTGAAGAATCAAGTCAATTGGCTTGACTGGGGAACTGCTAAGGGTGTATGGAAGAAGAACCGGCAGTGCTTGTCCATAGATTGCTTCATATGGTGTCATTTGAGATGGGGTTTTGTAACACTAGAGTGCTGGAAGAAAATCGATAGAAATAGTTGTCCAAATCTATGTAGGGATGGGCAAGGGTTCGAGCAGTCCCGAAAAGAGTGTCGTTTCACCCTTGTTGACCTAACAAGTATCACAGTTAGCCACCATCTGTTGAATTTTCATTTGCAATCCCTGCCAAAATAAGTTACATTGTTCCCGGTCATATGTTTTGAGGAACCAGAGTGCCCTGCTGACGGAGAAGCATGGAGTTCATAGAAGACATAGCCCTGTTGAATAGGTTGAAACCAATTTGGAACAAGTAGAGAAATAACTGAAAGAGAAACTAGGGCATCAAATGTGTGAGAAGGAGCATCTGACACCAAATTGTCTTGACTCTTCATGGAAGTGATCTCATAGGCATAACCTAAGAGTTGGCGAATCCATTTCAGTTGTGCGAGTGAGGAGACCCGTTGTTCCAGGAAATATTTCAGACTCTGGTGAGTAGTCTTGATGCAAAAATAATTCCCTAATAGGTATGGATGCCATGTCTATACTGCATGCAAAATAGCCATCATTTCCTTCTCAGATGTAGAGGCAGCTAAATTCTTACCGGAAAGGTCTCATTAAGGCGGCAATCCTACTGGTTCAACAAAGGCTTATGCATATCTATCCAAAATTTGTTGGAGATCTAAGAGAGTAGTGGAGACCGTTGATGGGTGCATCTAAATGGAATGGAGCTGAGCGATGACACCATGTGAATTCTTCTTAAAGAGTTTTTCCAGGCGATGTGAACTAATGATGCGGCGAGACCCTGGTTGTAAGCCTGTAAATTTTTGTTTTTTCCCATTGACTGAAAACTGCATCCAAAGTTCACCAAAATTCCATAAGATGGGTCCAAGTGTGTGTAACCATTGAACACCCAGAACCACATCACATCTGCCTAAGGCCAAGGCAAACATGTCAGAATGCAAGTTATAATATTCCATAGGGATACACACATTGTGACACTTCCCCTTGCAGGGTAAGTTGCCTCCATTGGAAACCATGAATTCAAAGTTGGAGAAAGGATGGATAAAACAATTAGCCTGTTTGGCGATCCGAGGGTCAATGAAGTTATGAGTGCTACCAAAATCATTGAGTATGGTAAGAGGGAGCTTCTTGAAGTAACCCCTGACCTACATTGTTTATGGGGTGGTGACGTCGGCTAAAGCATGGAGAGATATCTCTCGTTGGTCGTCCTGATATGGGCGGTCAACAGGAAACTGTTGCATGTCGACCTGATCATATAGTGGATCTGGAGCTTCTGCACCAAGTTCAAAAGCAGGAGGAGAATCCACATCTAAGAGATAGAGTTGTTTCTCAACACATCTATGTCCCCGAATGAATTTATCATCACAATTATAACAACGCCCTTTTTCTCAGCATGCCCGCATCTCTGCTTCAGACAAATGCTTGATAGGAGTTGGTCGAGGAGCTGGCGTGATAGGAGGTCGTTGGGAACCCATATTTCTGAAGGGAACAAAGGTGGGTTTGGAGCGTTGTTGGGCTGCAATATTATCCTCTGCCAACTTAGCCAACCCTAGGACTTCCATCATTATGTTGGGACAGAACATTTTAACCTTTGAGCAGATTTCATCCTTGAGACCACTGATAAAACAACTCCTATAAAATTCATCAGACAATCCTTCTGTGTGATTGGCTAGTTTCTCAATTTCATATGATACTCTCTCACAGTGCCAATTTGGTGAATTTTAGTGAGTGCTCCTATGAAGTCATCAAAAGCACTAGGACCAAATCATTGCAAAAGGAGTTGGCAAAAATCTATCCATTTTGGCTCGTGATGAGCTTTGATGTACCAACGGTACCATTGAAGGGTTTCCTGTTCCAAATGAAAGGATGCAAGTGGAACTTTCTGGACATCAAAAGTGTTATGCAGACTAAAATATTGTTCTGCCCAGTAGATCCATCTAGACGGATCAGTACCATTGAAGCGAGGAAAATCAAGCTTCGGCCCATGAAAATTGCTGGAAGAAGAGAATTCAGTGGCTGCAAAAGATTCTGGCTGTCGGTTATTCTTCATGGCTGAATGCTGAAGATGGAGGCTGAGAAATTTTTCATCCAGATCTTGGAGTTTGGTTTTGAGGGTTGTAATTTCTTCATCCATGATTGGTGCTCCTGCACGGGTGACAGCCATAACCAAAGTTTTTTTTTTTTGAATGGGTAGAAAAACAAAAACAGAAACTATTTTAATAAAGGAAATTTGGATTTGGGAAAAACTTGGATGGGTAATTTGGATTTGACTAGGTTTTGGACACTTTCTGATGGATAGGGAAGCAAAAAATAAGGATTTTAGAAGCGGGGTGAAAGAATGAGAAAAAATGTTAGATAGGGACAAAGAAGTAGAAATACGAAATGAATGCTATGGAAGAATTTGAAGGCGATTGGGTGAAAATCGAAGAAGTTATGACAAACCCTAAAAATAGACGAATGTGGGATTTCTGGCTTTGGGAAGTGGAATTTTGGATAGGGTCCTCTAGAATGAAATATGCAGAATGGGATTGCAGGGGTGTCAGTGAAGTTTCAGGGAAAACAAAGTTAAAACAAATGAGATATGCCGAACACATTTTTTTTTTTTTTTTTTTTTTTTTTTTTTTTTTTTTTTTTTTTTTTTTTTTTTTTTTTTTTTTTTTTTTTCAGAATGGATCTTAAATGACTTTCAGAATGGATCTGAAATGACTCAGAAGGGAGCAAAAATGACTGGATCTGAAATGGATTTCAGAACGGATCTGAAATGGCTCGAAATGGATCAAAAATCGCTGGATCTGAAATGGCTTTCAGAATGGATCTGAAATGGCTAGATCTGAAACGGCTCAGAATGGATCTAAAACGGCTGGATCTGAAATGATTGGATCTAAAATGACTCAGAAGGGATTGACACAGATGGATCTGCAATGAGGCGGAAGTGATCGACAACAGTTCAATTGAAAATAGATATGGACCCCAGGTATGCTCGACTTCCTAACAGTTTAGGGGTTTCACTCGGCCACCAATGCTATCTAACAGCTTGCATATTGGGGCAGTACCCATCACTCAACAGATAAGGTAAAACTGATAACCGCTTTGCTACAAACGACAACTCTTGGTTTACCTCATGGGTGGGAACTAGTCAATCAGGTAGGGTTCATTTCCCTTTTCACTAACAAGTCCTCTCAATGGGCCAAATACTTCGTGGTTTTTGTGGTACTCCTCACAATGAGTTTTAGGGTTTATGCCTAAGTACTTCCCACAGTTAAGCGGATAGGGATTATTGCTAGATCTGAACCTGCAACAGATGTGAAATTTTGTTTTGGCAGAAATTCCACCCAACGAGCCCAAGAAAGTGCTCTGATACCATATGTGAGGAACCTGCAACAATTAATTGATAAAATGCACAATATATGAGATCACAAAATATTTTATTGATCGCAGGCCACTTCGAGGGGGGCAACCTCCTTTGAGCAAGCTCAATACAAATAACTTCACGGTGCCGTCATTGGCCTCAACACACACTTATATACTAAGTCTATGCCCAATACTATGGGTCAATACCATGAGACATATAATACTATGGGATGACTTACAAAGCATATGTGTCCAATACTATGGGTCAATACCATGGGCTAATACAAACTATGGATCAACAATTACTACGGGATGACTTACAAAGCATATGCGTCCAACAACAATATACTAACAAAGTAAAGAGAAGGGTTAACACGGGTTCCTAAGAGTCCCTTGGTTAATAATAACCAAGTTTAAAGTTTCATGACAATACTTAGCTAAATGTTTAGCTAATAAAAGGAATTTAGTATTGGGGTGTTACATACCATACCCATTAAAAATAACACCATCCTCAGTGTTCTTATCTTACACAAGTTTTCTAGAATAAATATGGATAAGTTGGCTTCACGTCATGTTCCATTTCCTGGGTAGCTTCTTTAGTTTTAAAATGCTTCCATTGAACCTTTACCTAGGCGATGACTCAGTTATAAAGCATTATTTCTTTCATGTATATAATTCATTGGGGTTCTAGCTAGAACTCCCCCTTTGGTTCCACCTGCATCACAGGCCAATCAATTACATGGTTAGAGTGATGTATATATTTATTTAATAGAGAAACATGAAAAACATTGTGGACTTTGATGTGAGAAGGTAGGGCAAGTTGACATGCCATCGACCTTATCCTACCTAATATTTCAAAAAGTCCACAGAACCTAGGAGCTAGTTTAGTATATTTTCCAAGGTTCAAGGTAGTTCAATTTGGATTCACTTTAAAATACACAAGATCCCCAACTTGAAATTCCTTTTGGAATCTTTTCAAGTTTCTGTAACAATTTTGGATATCCTTTGTTGTTTTTAAATGCATTATATCTCTTTTTACTTCATGCTCCATCTATACCAGTATATCAAGTCCAAGCATAACTCTATTCACTGGTTTATTCTAGCTGATAGGATTTGTGCACTTCCTACCATAAAGTAACTCAAAGGGTGTCATTTTTAGTGATTTTTGATAACCATTATTGTAAGAAAATTCAACAAGGTGTAGGCAGTCCTCCCATTTGAAAGGCTAATTCATAACATACATCTGTAGCATGTCTTCTAATATTTGATTTGTCCTCTCAGCCTATCCATCTATTTGAGGATGGTAGGTGGTGCTAATGTTTAGTTTTGTGCTTAGTCCTTCAAATAGTCCCCTCCAAATATTTGAAGTGAATTTGGCATCTCTGTTTGATATGACAGTAGCAGGTAATCCATGAAGATTGAATATTTCTTTCATAAAATTTCTGCTATGTTTGTTGCTCTATAAGTGGATTTGAATGGAATGAAATGAGCACTCTTGATTCATTTATCCACTACTACAATAATAATGTCATTTTTACTGTTGATTTGGGCAGCCCTGTTATAAAATCCATAGATATTATTTCCCACTTCCATTCTAGTATGGGTAAGGGTTGCAATAAGCATGCACGATGTTGACATTCTTCTTTTATTAATTAACAATTGAAGCATTTTTCTATGTATTCTGCCACATCTTTCTTCATTTTTGGCCAAAAATAATCATTTTTAATCAATGCCAATCATTTTATAGTACCATGGGTGGCATGGATAGGGTTTTTTGTGTATTTCCTACATCACAAGTACTCTTAAGTTTTTCATTTTTAGGAATGTATAGTATTCCTTTATAATTTAGTAACTCATATTGGGTCAAGTTATAATATGCAAACTTTGGTTCTATTGGATTTTGATGCATCCCCTTCTTTATTTGGATGTAAAATTCATCATTCCTTAAATTTTTATTGATTATGAACTACAAATCAGATGTAAAAGTTCTAATATTAGTCATATGAATCACGTGCATACTTATGCTAAGAGCGTCTGCCACCTTGTTCTTGTTCCCTTTAATGTGCTTAAATTCAAAGTCAAAATCACTTAAAAGAGCTAACCATATCACTTTCTGAGCATTTAACTGTGGCTGGTCAATCAAGTATTTTAATCCAATATGGTTGGTCTTGAGTACAAACATTTTGATCCATAATAAATAATGCCACCAGATTTTTAATGAGTGCACAATAGCAAGCTATTCTAAGTCATGTGTTGAATAGACTTTCTCATGTTCCCTCAATTTATGGGACTCTTAACATACTACATGGTCACCTTGTAAGAGAACCCTTCCCAATCGTTCTTTACATGTGTCTGTGCACACCAAAAATTCTTTGTAAGGATCTGCAATCTTGAATATAGGTGTTGTAGTGAGTAAATGTTTCAATTGTTGAAAACCTCTTTCACATTTTTTTGTCCAAATAAATTTTACTTCCTTTTTTGTAAGAAGGCTATTATATGTGATAACTTGGAAAAACCTTCAACAAACCTTCTATAATATCTGGCCATCCCCATAAAAAATCTAACATCAGTTACACTGTTAGGAGTGGTCCAGTCTCTAATGGAATTTATCTTGCCAGGGTCCACTACCACTCCTTTTTCAAAAATAATGTGCCCTAAATACCGAATCTATTACTAGTAAAAGTCACATTTATTCAATTTAGCATACAATTGATGTTTCCTTAATATTTATAGGACTACTTGAATATTATTTGCATGCTAATGCTCATTATTAAAGTAAATTAGGATGCCATCAATGAAAATTAAAAGAAATTGATCTAAATATTATTGAAATATTTCATTCATAAAGCACATGAGAGTAGTCAGTGCAATAGAATGCTCGAAAGACATGACAACAAATTCATAATGCTTGTACCTAGTTCTAAAGGTTGTTTTATATATGTCCTCATCCTTAATTATGACTCGATGATAACTTGACCTCACGTCAATTTTGGAAAATATTTTTGGTCCCTTACTTAATCAAATAAATCATCTATCCTAAGAAGGGCGTATTTATTTATTATAGTTACTTTGTTCAACTTCCTATATTCTATGCAAAACCTCATGGTTCCATATTTATTTTTCACAACAAGACTAGTGCTCCCCAAAAGGAAACACTTGGTCTCATATACTTTTTCTCCAACATTTCTTGTAATTGCATTTTTAAGTCCATTAACTTTGGAGTACTCATTCTATAAGGTACATTGGAAATGGGAGCTTCTCCCGGGATGAGATTCATTGTAAAGTGAATATCCCTGTTAGAAGGTAAGCCTAGCATTTCATTTGGGAACACGTCTCTAAAATCTTGAAGGACTAGAAGTCTTCTAATTTGGGTTTATTTTCTTCTACGGAATCTATGATATGAAAAACATACCATTCAAACCCTTTTCTCACACACTTTTTCATTTGCATGACAGAAAGATGCCTACAAGAGATAGCATTTAGAACTGATCCAATTATAGTTCTGGAATTTCCATTTTTATGTTTATAGAGTAAGGTATTATGGTAACAGTCCAAAACTATCCTATGTTTCTGCAACCAATCAATGCATATTAACACATCGTCTCATCCTAAAGGAAAAATATTTAAATATGTTATTGTATTCATTCCATTCATTTAAATATATCATTGTTCCACTAATTCCGTTATCTTCCTTTTAGATCCCATAGCTAATTGAACAAGTCAAGCTTTCCTATGAGCATTTTTTAGAAGTTTACACATATCAATGCCTTTTAGAGAAATGTATCTTTGACTATATCCCAAATCAATTAAGACAGGTAGAATTTGAGTAGAAATTTTACCTTCCACCTCTATCATTGACGAATGGTGGTAATCTTCTCTATCCTCCATAGAAGCATATATTTTGGGTATATTTCATGCAACATCATTAATTGTGGTGGCCTTTTGGATATTATGAATGTTTTGATTGGTTTCACCTTTATGCACCGGACATTTGCTTAACACCTGTGCTCCTCCGCAGCCCCAACACTTCACATCTCCTAAGAAAATTTTACTAGGTTTCTTCTTCTGGTAGTTATTAAATTTATTTCCTCCTTGACCTATTTGAATTTGTTGAAATCCTAATTGATGTCCATTTTTTTTTTCTGTATTGTGGAGGTGTGAAACCTTTTCTTCTCATTTATGTTTTTTTCATTTTTCTCTACTTCCAACCTCTCGTATCTTTCTAATCTTTTCTTATATTGGTCGTAGAAGCACTTGTCTTTCCTAATACTCTAATCCAATGTTTTTGGGTCATCGAATTCAATCCTATCATGGTAGGACTGAGGTAGAGTGCTTAGGAAATGTTGATTTTTTATTTTCTCATCTCTAACATATGGCACACTCCTCAATAATTCCAAAAATTTGTTCCCGAGTTCATCAATTAACATTTTCCCCAATTTAAGATCATGAAATTATTTTATTTTCTCCTCATAGTACCTCTATGGAAGATACTTATTTTTGAATTATTTCTTAAATTTCTTGCAAATGATCCCTTTTCTATAAAATGTTTTACCAGTTTTACGTTTGTCCACTAGATTGCAACCTTTTAGTTCATGTTTTAAATATTCACTCGTTCTTTCATATTGTTGGAATAGCTATACATTTTAAAGTATGTACTCATCCCTAGAAGCCATGATGCATCTTTCCTTCTAGGTTTGACTTCTCCATCGAAGATAGGTGGCCTCGTCTTCTTAAATTCACCTTTCATATCATCTCATGTACCATTTTTCTATTTCATTTTATAGGATTGAAATTTGGAATATTCACTTCTAGCCTTTCCGGAGGTGAAATCACTTGCACCAAAGGATTCTTTCGATAATTCACTTTCTTCCAGTGAACTTTCATACTGGTCCTTGCGCTTTTTATTTTTTGAATTCCCTTTTCTATTATTGTTGGAAGTATGCCCCTGCGATTTTTGAGTTTGTGCTGAGCGGTAAAATTATGTAGAAGAATCATATTCAACTCTTGTTGTACCTCCTAAGATTTTAAAACCAATATTTCATTGTCATCTTTAAATCTATATAGCTATGCTGATAAACTCCTCATCATATGAATCACATGGCAAGTAGCTCTCCTATTTGATTAGATTATTTCTCAGGTTGATTTTCTACTATCAATTACTTGGTATACCTTCCATAAATGAATATGTTAACCAGACTTATGGATAATGACTAGAATTTGATTATAAGATTTACATTCTTTCTCTATCTCTTCTTATTTTATCTCGCTCTTCTTCCTGCGCTAAAACTTATTAAGATCGTTCAACATCCACCCTTATTCTATATATATCCAATACTATATTAATAACTGGTGCACAACAAATCTTTGATCATCCAATATATTAGATAGGGGTGGCTGATTTGGGTTTGGCTGAGTCATTTAATATTTTATGACAACTAGTTCTAATTAGAGAATAATAGACTCCCCTGTGTTCAACCTCTATGAAACATTGTCATTAATAGTTGTTGGTCTTCCTATTTTAAATAAAATAAAATAGTTTTTTTTCTTATTTAATTTCTATATGCTCATTGGTCCCCAAGTGCTAAACCATTATTTGATACCATTTTAATACATCTCATCAGGTGTGTGTGTGTGTGTGTGTGTCCATGTGTTATTGATAAACTAATCAATTGGTACATATATGCTTGTTTTACTGGGCTTATAAGTATAAATTCTCTTAGTTAAAGTAATATACTCATTAAGGGTGTTGGACTAACTTATGCATAACACCAATTGAGAGGCTCTTTCCCATTATGGTGTTTACTGTTGGATCAAGCAATAACCAATAGAAGAGAAAATATTTCTAGCCAAATAATGGTGGTGTCTAAAGATACCTTTTCACTTAAGCACAAGAGCATGATCCACAATGTGATGATAGACCAGTCAAGGAGATCATCTATAAATAGGTTCAGGTAGAAACCCAAGCCAACAATCATGGGACAAAATATCCATAAAAGGTGGATATAAGAATCCAAAGTGGACATAAGCCAACAAGGTGAGGGTACAATCGACCAAATTTTCCAACATCCCCTCGTAAACTCAACTCAGAGGAAAGAACAAATTATACATAATTCCCCCCTTAATTTGATATGAACTACAAACACTGATCAACCTAGTATGGTAATACTCTTGAAGAAGTCTGAAACACTGTCACTGCTGTCATCAAACTCAATGTAGTCACCCAAACAATCTGTAATAATGTTGTCCAAATACAGTCCCGGTTAGTTAGCTGACTAGACAACAAACACAAAATAGTCGAGTAACTGACTAGCCACAAGTGCACAAGTATAGGTAGTATCTGTCTAGAAATACAATCTCTGTCCATTGAGTAATAAATTAATCTCAATAGTATGCAATCAAATCTCCCAACAAATAATCCAGTCGAACAACATTCAGTTGGTCCAGTCGATTTAAGAAGAAACAGTCGAGTCAACAAAAGTTGGGTTTACCTCATAGGAAGGTATTCCACATCTCCCCCCTTTAGCATAACTGAGGGACAATAAAATAGCCATCACAACAAAAGTAGTTGAGGCTCGGTCATCAAATAAATCCGTCAAAACTCTTAGTCCATGACCATTCAAGTCAATACAACATATGAAAAACATCTCAGTTTGAGCCATCAAGAAACAACCATCTTCAGTTGAGTCACAGTTAAATATATTAGTTGAAAATCACAATATATGCTAGTTGAAAATCATCTCCATTTGAGCCATCTGTCGACATCCATCGTCAGTTGAGCCTTATTCAACCACTTCCAAAGCAATCAAAAGTACTTGAAAAGAGCACTATGTGACAGTACAGTCGATGATACACATCTATATGAAATCCTCAATCATATATTCAAATGTTTCCATCAATCCATCCATATTCTATCCAAGTAGTTGGTACTGGGACACAATTCTATCTTTCATGCCTTTTCTACAAAGTTTTGAAAGCATAATTTCCACCTTTCCAAGAATCTTTATTCCTAGGAAAATTCCTCTGATTCTTCTGATGAAGATGTCTATATGGCACAAATTTATATTATGATAGAATAGGGGATGCAGGATTAGGTTTTGGTTCACTGATAGAATAAAAAAAACCCTGGACATCAATAGCAATGTTTTCAACATTCTCAATTTCTGGCTCATCGGGGACATCAAACTCAACAACACATTCAATAATGGGTTGCTCTTTAATTTGAATTCCACTAGCAACAAAAAAGACACTTTTATAATGTCAATGAAAGTATGTATAGAAACATCATATCCAATACTTTCTCTGGGTGGATTAAATGCAACGGTAATAGGAATAACAATACCATATCCATGCTTCCCAAGTCCTCCTCCAGTATATCCCATTTTGATCAACAGTCAGGGCCCAATACTTGTAGTATTCCTTTCAAATCTAGGAGAAACAACAACATTAGTAGCCTACAAATCATGTGATGAAACAACAACATCATCAAAGTAAGGACCTCCTGAGGTCCTTAGTTTAATTTAATGGAAATCTACCGGTTTGAAATTTGTTTAAGTTATTTTGTTTTGAGTCTCTCTGTTTCTTTGAGTGGTTTTGTAAAATCCTTCGTTTTTTATATAGATAGTAGTAAAATATTTTGTTTATGATATAGATAGAAATTCTCTATCTATTCTAATAAGTAGAAATAATATATGAACATGCATAAGTAGTATCAGTTCCATCTATATTTCTTTTCAACAGTCTATATAGTTTATATCATTTCCTAAATGTAAAAATTGAAATTTCATACAAGTAAAATACTTGTAGGATAGAACATCTTAAAAAAATCAACCCGCCAAATCTGTTTGCTACCCTGCCAGCTAGGAAATCCTTGCCGACTTCCTAGCTCCAAGAAACTATGTTTCTTGGACCCTCGAGCCCAAAACTTGAGTACAACCAGTCCAACCAGTTCAATGTTTCCTTGAAACAATGAGAAACAAACCTCCTCTATTGTTTCTCCAAAAATTATTCCTTTCATCCCCTCTCCACAACACGTCCATCTTGCCTCCTATATATGTTTTCTCCACCAACTCAATACCCTTCATTACTACCCTTATCTCCTCATTGAATTCACAAAACCATTCTCAGAATCATTCAATACTCGAACAATGTCACATAAGTTTTTTTTTAAAGCAATAAAATTTCATTTATTTATATTACCTTGGATATTTGACTCACCTGCCAAATCAATTACAACATTGAATAAGGGTCCACCGCTTTATTCTAGATTTATTCTATCATGATTTTATTTAAAAATACACTCATCTTAACATACCAATTGTTATTAAATAATAACTCAAGTTAATTATTAAATAATGATATAGTTCCACGTAATTATTTAATAATAATGCAATTCAACAAAATATTTGATATGACAATATATTGTTAATATTGTACACGACATTAATTCAACATCGATATATTTAATTAATAATCATTTATTAATTAATTAATACACTTTTAACACCACTAATCATTTGTTTGACGATTATCACATCGCAGTAATAATAGTTACAATTTAGTTATAATTAAAACTAATTAAACATTATTAATCAAGTTAATAATAATATTTTTACCACTAATTAAGATCATTAACAGTTAGTTAATATTAATTAATTCAGTTAATTATATCTCATTAACATTAATTAACATTATTAACATGTAGTTAATATTAATGAATCAACTTAATAATAATCTAATTAATATTATTAACACCATTATCATTTATAAACCGAGCTATTGAACTAATTAATATCATTAAAATTTATTTAATATTTAGTAACCAAGTACTTCATTCAATAATTAAGTTAATAACAATTTTATTAACATTATTATCATCGTTAACATTTATCGACCAAGTTATGAACAATCCTATTAACCACTAACTAACATCATTAACATTATTCCACCTTTATTGATCATAAATAATAATTAACCCTAATCACAATTAATTAACCATTCATTAATAACTTGATGTAATACTTAGTATCATTTCATAACTAAATAGGTAATAGTAATTATAATGTGATCATTCACAACCACAATGCATCCAAGCCATATTTTAATAGTATAGTAGATAATTCATACAACATATGTAGACGAGTTATTTAAGCGTAGCTAATGCTTACATTCATCGTGTAGGTACACCAATATTACTCAACCACACGTCACACATAATCACACAAGTTACTATCTGTAGACGCATAAGTAAACATGAATTTTCAATGTCAAGCCACTAACTTAGATCATAATAATCTATGACACAAACATAATATATTAAGTTACAACACAAGAATTCAAGCACAGGTTCCACCACAGACAGTTAATTAAGTTCCCTCTAAAACATCCATGGCATTCCTATCTACCTACTACCTTCTATCTAATTCACAACTAATTTCCACATCCTATCCTTCCTCTGCTGGACTACCGTGGAGGGCCAACCACATGACCTAACTTCTAGTTAGAACCCGTAAGTGGAATTTTCAACTACATCAACCAAGCTTCCCTAGTAGAAACCCACTATTCATCATCACACACCTTGGGGAGCGCATTGTAGCACAACCATCCCATGACTATGGGATTCGAAGGATAAACTGTGGGTAATGCCTCCACCCCTCCTATGGAATAAGGGACTATATCTACATCGACATAGTGACTATGTTGCAATAGTTGTACTCAATTTTTTCATCCAATACCTAATTTGGGTGGTTAAGATTCCTAAAACCCCACACCTGCATGTACACCGTTATAATAAACTAATACTTATGCTAAACAATAATGCATCACTTGCATACCATTTATCTTTTGGAATTCATGTCCTTGAAGTACTTCCAGGTTGTAGGACCCAACTACCACTTAGCTCTTTTATCTTGTAGGTTAGTATCCAAACACAAGATCGATAAATATCGTGCAATTGTCGACATGTATAAATATTTCATTACTAATAAAAAATAATGCAAATCATTTTTATATATACCATGCACCTGGTATCATATCCATCCATTCAACACATAACTTTAGATTTGTATGCACGTACCCATCATTTATTAAATTTGCATGCTAGAGACATAATCAAAACATGAACATAATTCATAATATTAATATCACACACACATATATAAATTCCTAAAAATAATAATCCCTATGTCCACAATGTCATCAAAGTGTCGAAGCTCCACAATAATAAGCAAATACAACGGTAATGGTAGTTTAGGTGGTAAAGTCAAAATGGGGCATTACATACACCCACCCTTCAGGGAACTTCGTCCCGAAGTTATAATCAAAATAGTATGGGAAAATCATGACACATGATCTCTACGTCCTCCTAGGTAGTAGAACTTGGGCTATACTTTCCCTATTGGGCCACCTCTTGATTAGACATAATGACATCTACAAAATTCACTCGCTAGTACATGTGCATATTTTTCCCATGGAACTTTGTTGCTATTGCAACACTTGTTCATTGCTATTGTAACACTTGTTTGTTGCTATAGTGACGAACCTATCCCCATTATTTCGTGGAACGAATTTCGTCATTGTAGCAACAGTTAAAAACATTCGTCGCTATAGCAACAGGAAATAGATGACAGATGCTGTGCTAGTATACACTACAGTGCGTTGCTATAGTGACAAATGGCCGTCAGTATAGCGATGGCATATACTTCATTTTGTTCATTCCATTGACAAGGTTTTGTCGCTATAGCGACAGAATGTAGCAGCGTTAGACTTTCGCTATAGAGACCCTCTTAGGTTTTTTAAACACCAAATACATGCAACTTCCGTCACTTTAGCCATGGTTGTTCATCGCTATAGCAACGCCATATACTTCAATTTGTTCATTCCATTGACAATGTTTCGTTGCTCGAGCGACAGAATATAGCGACATTAGACCATCACTATAACGACCCTCTTAGGTTTTTTAAACACCAAATCCACACAATTTCCATTACTTTAGCCATTGGTGTTCGTCACTATAGAGATGATAGACTGTAGCGATGTCCAACAGACTTTCTATACGAGCGACGAACATTCCGTCGCTCGTATAGCAAGTCCATCGGACTTCTCTATAGCCTGTCATCGCTATAGCGATGAGAATATGTTTTTTTTTTTTTTTTAAATTGTTTTTTAAACTTTAGCATAACAAGCACTCACTCCCAATACCTTGAGAAGAACTAGCCATCTCATAGAGGAGAACTGTCCTATTACTCACTCTCGAAACCTACATATCACAAACTCTCAATATCAGCAGAAAGGAGCTTGCACATTAGGAAGTATCCATTTGCGCATAAGTTAGTCTCCATTTGAAATATCACTACATATCAAAAACTCTCAATATCAACAGAAAGGAGCTTGCACATTAGGAAGTATCGATTTCTGCATAATTTAGTCTCCATATGGAACATCATAGTCAGTTCAAGTCAGAACTTTTTCATGGTTGCAATTGAAAAATGCAATCTCAAACCATCACCTTTACGTTCATCACCAGGAAACTTGTCTTCAAAATTTTGCACCCTCCACCAAAAACCAAGGAACACTTCTACTTTGTTTTCCCTGTACTGGAAAAGTTTCCAATTCAAGCAAACAAGACAAAGATTTTCTTCAAAAGAATACAACCCAACACCCTTATATTTCACTGCATACAACGCAGTGCACCTATAACACACTAGCTCAAAATATCGTGTCTTCTTTGATAAGCATGATTGTTATTGATGACAACACAGATAATGACAAAGGGAAAAGGCTTGATACGTTGATGTATATTTAACTTTGGAATGTATTTCATATATGTATGTTATACTCCTATAGAGATGGTATTATTCCTCTATACAGAAGTGTTTGTATTCCTATAAAGATGTTATTATTCCTCTATACGGATGTGTCGTCATTTATATTGTAAGTGTTGTAACTTATACTTGATGGGTTATTACACCACCTTGTTGGGGTCAGCCCTATATAAGTCATGTGGGTCAAAGGGTTATTAGAACACCCTATTGGGGGTCGGCCATGTGGGTCAAAGGGTTATTAGACCACCCTATTGGGTGTCAGCCCAGTCAACATTGTGTTATGTGGTTAAGTTGAGGCCGACCTAGTAAAGGTTATTAGGAAAGTCAAGTCAAGTATAAATAGAGTGCGGGAGGCACTCTATTTCATCATTCTATTCTCACACACACTCTTTGGAGAGTGGCGCACTTGTGGAGGAGGAGAAGTTGCTGCTAGGATATGTCTATCTCTTATGCTTGGGTTGTATCATTGCTCTATCTATCTCTGAGGAAGTTATTGGGGTTTTTCACCTTTATGGTTCTCCCCAAGTAAACTTTGTGTCTCTTATGTGCTTGCATTATTGTGTCCATGATTGATATGCTGTAGATATGCTATACATGTTGTTCTCTCAGTTAAGATCCTAGATCAGATTGAAGTAAATTCTGAAAAACTAACATGATAATGACATGTCAAGCAAGCTTGACAAGTATGATGACATGGCAAGAAAAGGACAATGAATGACAAAGCATTGATGACATGGAAAATGAAGGACAATGACATGGAGGACATAAATATTGATGACATGGCATAATATGGGCATTGGAAGACCAAATGGTCCAGATGACCCATTCTGTGGTCATTTGTGAGGTCATGAAGCCCACACATTTGGTTGGTTGTTGATATTTTGTCCAACCCATGCAAATAATGAAGAAGCCCCGATTCATTATGGAAAACCCTCATAGATAATGTCTTGATGAAGCAGAAAGTGGGCACGATGGTAAAAATTAGAAACGACAGAATGGAAACTAACATTGAACTCATATATGTTCAATGATAGAACTCTCATATAGGCTGATATGAAAGTAATAAGGTGATTCTATGTGATGAAGATAGGTGACGAGACACTTAATCAATTTATAAAACATGGAATAAACAACTACAATACTCTCAAAATTTTTCCATTGTGGCAAGAGGTTTCATAATTTTAGTATTCAGAAGCTGGGAAGACAGAGATAAAATTGGAAATGGATTATGGTTATAGGATAGCATTGTCTTTACACTAAATCATTGGGTACCAAGGTTTTACCTATTAAGAGAAAAGCAAATCTTGTAACTGTTTAAGTAAAATAACTGTATTTTCCACTAGAGTCTTTGCATGGAGAATTTTTCAATGGAAATGGGAATAACTTATGCATATATATAGAAATGGGTGTGAAAAAAAGCAGAATGGAGAGTACTTCAATGGGAAATATCTGTGTGGCACTAGACCTTGGTGGTGGTCTCACAGATGGAATAAATATACAAGTTGCTAGATAGGAGTTGAAACAAATTATGGTTTAATATATAAATATTCTTTTCATATGTGAATAGTGTAAAACATATTGTCATTTGAAATACGTTGGCACCAAAAGATCATAAGAATATAACCCTGAGTATATGCATTTAATGCTGAGCCCATCAGGGTATGACACACTCTCAATCAATTTGGAACTAAAGCCCGACAGTAACAAGGGAATACAGCTCTGTTGATCTCTTTTTATCACAAGGGAAAACGAGTCAACGATGATGGGAATATTTGAGGGGATCAAAGAGCGCCCTCCTTCATTTATAGGCGGTACTCCTCTGTCTGAGTGATAATATTTACTTTTAAGCATTCAATGAGGTGAAAAGATACTAGAAATTTCCACATGATATTCAACTCTGATAAATAACAATGTTCTCACTATAAAAGAGAATACTTTAAGCACTCATAGATACTTGAGAATGGACCAGATAGTCCCATCATTTGGCTTGAGATTCAAAATATTTGTACTTATACTGAATTGCTCAAACACAATTCTTTTCTCCTCCTCTATATGATGTAATCAAATGAAAACAACCAATATTTTTCCATAAGAAATGAAACAGAAAAATTAGATAGGTCTTGTATAACTTTGAAGGAATAATGCTTTATCATTCAAAAGGGTTTGAACAAGATCATATACTCGAAGTTCCACTTAAAATTTTCTCAAGGAAGAACCATAAAAATAATATTATGCTTGGGTAGTTCTCTGTGGGGCTTTTCAAAATTAGAAATCCCAAATAACAATTCCTTAAAATGTTATAAATAGTTGTCCTAAATAAAAATTTAAATTAATGGAATACTAACAAAGAAAAAACAAGCACCATACATAGTTCATCTGTGCATAATAAAGCAAAATCCCCAATCCTCGGAAATCATATAAGATTGTGGAATGATAATGTCATAAAAGTATCTTAATTAATATATACATAAAACTTAATTTGTTTCAATATCAAGAATAGGTATTATCATTATACATTTTTTTTCTAGGTGCTTATTATTACCATTATACATTGTTTCTAAGGTTTGATTTTTTTTTTTATGATCTGATTTTTGGGTTTACTGGATCACTGAGGCAACCACATGCATGAGCTTTTGGGAGATTTATGAAGTTTGATTTTTGGTCATGAGTTTGGCTTCTACAACAGTACATTATCAACAATAGTACAATCTAATCTATATCTTTGTTTTCTCTAGCAACAGACAGTGTACTATCCTATGAAGCTCAAGGTTTGTACTATGATTAGTATGCTACAGTGATGACATTGATGTGTTGGCATACAGTGATATGATGATTGCACAGTGATGTGCTTAGTAAGGTCTACACAGTGGTATACTTGTCAGTGATATGATGACGTATAGTGATGTATGAAAAAATACCCTAATTCAACTTATTGGTAAACTTGCTCAAGCAGAAAAGTATGTGAGATAGTTGGGAACCCCAAATAAAAGGCATCACAAAGCAGAATTCCAAGTAATTTTTAGAAAATGACAAATTAGGTCAAAAATAGGGCATCTTGTTCTAACACTAAGGTCACTAGCATAGTAGAAGACAAGGAGAGTTGACCTATGTTTATGATTAGGGTTTTGTGATGAAACCATAGGTGCATTTTCTAAATAAGAATAAGAGAAGCATATGTATTGCATTGGACGACTTGTTTTAGTGATTCATGCATGTTATATCTCCTTGGTTCAACTAGGGCTTTCACTATTTTCCCTAGCTAGTGTTTTGGAGAGCTAGTGAATTGTACTAGCCTTGTGATAAGGCTCTCATGCATGTTCTTGAGTTGTTATTTATAGTTATATATGTATTTCTAATTTGACATAAGTAAAATATAATTTTGTTGAGTGATTTGACATCATCATTGAATAAGTTGAGGGTTTTATTACTATTGCTATAATTGTTGTAAAAGTGAGTTTTCAGCTTTGGTTTATGCATGATAAGTTTTGAATGTAACTAAATCTAATATAAGAACTATGATATTTTTGTGAGGCTCCATGAAAATTCACTAAAGCAAAAAAGTGATTGTGTCTAGGTGAAACTCTACTCTTTGAGGTTTTAGAGGATTTGGATTTATGTGTTTCCTCCTACCATATTTAAGTATATAAAATATTTTCTAAGGGAATGCTAAAATATTCTAACGTATACATTCATTGTGGGTAAGCCAGATGGACCACATTTCTTGCAAATACAAGGATTGATTTATATTAGACGTGTGTGATATCCATCGACAGAGAGTAGAGTTGATATTTTTTGTGTTCCCATGGTTTGTCAGAGATAGCGATCTAACTAAACTAGCTTACATATCTATGCAACAATAACATATCATAGTAAATAAGAACAGAAAGAGAATAAGAGAAAAGAGTACACTAGATATACATGGTTCACCGAATTGGGCTACATCCACGGGAAGGTAGTCTTCTATTATCTCTAGAATATCCCCTCCAAGCTTACATAGAGCAATGCCAATAACCCCAATACAATATAGCAATACTTGTGTTGAATAAGTAAAGATCATGATGAGTAATGTGACTCCCTTGACTCTATTATACACCAAGAGATGAGGAGGAATTACTCTCAGATATTACATGTGGGATAATATAATTCTCCATAATAACATCTCTTTATATAATAACGAATATCAAGAGTATATTTTACCATAATGAATATGGGATATAATGTATTACTCTTTTACATAAGATTGTGGATATCTTCCGACATAATACAAAGACATTATTACCTTCCAAGGAATATAAAATATTCCAGCAATCCCCCTTAATAATGGCTGGGAGAAAATCCCACTAACAAAGGAAGGAAGGAGTCATTACTGCTCCTGCTTGATGACAACTTCTAAAAGAAGCAAAGCTGCAAAAGAAGAATACTTCGTCTGATGGAATTTGATGAAGAACAACCGCTTCTCACTGAATCATGAAATTGCACATGAACAAGGTTGTACGATGAAATAGCAACAACAAGATGCCCGGATCTAAAGAGAAGCCTTTATGGCTACTAGATCCAATGGATGTCAAAAACATGTGACGCAATCCAGCAGCAAGGTGCCGAGATCTAAAGAGAAGTCAACATGGCTACTAGATCCACAAGATGCCTAGATCACCACAAGAATCATCACAACCATAACTGATAGCTAAAGAACTATGATATAACATCCACACCAATGTACAGATACCTTCTTATGGCTGATACAACAGAACATGTGGCTAAGAAAACCAAAACAGTGTACAAAAATACCCATATGGCCAATACGCATGTAGATAGCAGACATTCTTCCAATCAAGGTGCAATAGAAATAACTGTAGAAGACCTCAAACATCGAAGGAACAAGACCCCAATGGTCTATACATCGAAAATGATATCATACAGATGAACATCATGACTTTAAAAATAGAAGATGGTGCTCCATTATTTCTGGAATAAGATGAAAGCCTAAACAGAAAACCGATCTGCACAAGAACTTCCAAGATTAAAGCATATAAAGATCATAAAACAAAATTGCTCATACATTGAACGAAAATTCTCATACACCAAAGGTTAGCAAACATCATATAAAAAGATGACAACATAATATGATCAAATAAAAGATTAACTTGCTCATTAAGGAAAATGAAGTCACTTTTACACATTAAGTGTCAGCCACAACATATAAATAGTGAGCCCAAGATTTCACTTAAATATATGAAAATTTAGTCATCAAGCAACTAATCTGAAGCATAGGTGCATTTTTTATTAGTATGATGTTAATATGCAAGAGATGAATACCCTGAAAATGTCAGTGCTTCCATATATGAACGTTAGAGACAAGAAACACATGTCAATGCTTCCATATAGGAACGTTAGAGACAAGTAAGGACAAGATAACCTCTGCAATCATAAGAATAGAAATCTCATTGCAACAAGAACAAGGTGCTCATGATAAATAGTTCAAGATTATAAGATTTCTCAAAGCCATATAAATATTGAGTAGAATATGATCGAAATAAACATGACATGAGATATATAAATCAAAATGTTTAATATGATCAACATATAGAAAATTATGATCAACACATGATATCACTTATAAAAAATTATGAAATGACAAGTCACTAATGGTTTTAATCATGGGCTCATTCCTTGTTAACACTATGTAAATATGCAAGAGATGAAATTGCCTGGAAATGTTAATGCTTCCATATAGGAATGTTGAGACAAACAACACATGTCAATGCTCCCATATAGGAATGTTAGATACAAATAGCAGATGAACTAGATACAATCTCTGCAATACATGAGAAAGAAACTATATGTCAATTAAAGAACTTATGACAAACCAAAAATATAATATCACATAGATTCAAAAAAATGTTTTTACCCAAGAATTTAATTAGCACGAGCATATAATGATCATAAACATATTACTTATAAAACAATGAAATTGCTTTTACACAGAGGTCAACAATAACATATAAATAAAGCAAATAATGATCACAAGATAACACATATAAGATTGTTCTTATAAAATTGCTTTTATAAACATGACATGCTTAGAAATCAACATGATTAAACAAAAAAGAACAAATTAGTTATTAAGTATCTTGTTAAAATATTAAGCATTAGATGGTTTATAGCTATCATAATGACAAAATACTAGAGATCCATGCCCTTAAAAGATGCCAATGTTTCCATATAGAAATGTTAAACAAATATATATCAAGAACAAGAAATAATCTCTTAATAAACATGATTAGAAGCAACACCTATATGCAAAAAGATGAATAACATAAAACTTAAATACTTTACCATACTAATCTGAATCTGCAAAAAACACAGTTAGAAAAATAATAAAGGAAAGAGAAACTTTTACTTACAACCCTTTTGATTGAGTGCCCAAACTTGCCCAGAATTCGGTTATGTTCGCGTAGGGGGGATCCAAAACAACTTTTCCAGTTCCAAAAATAGGTTATAATAAAAATTACGATAAAAATTGACCAAGTTATGAGGCCAAAAACAGTGTTGAATCTACCGAAGATAGAAACCTACACAAAGTCTACCAAACTTGGATGAAAGTTGTCGTTTTGGCAACGAGAAGTTCTAGAATTATGTTTTGTCTGCCTGAGTGGATCCAAAACACCTTTTCCAGTTCCAAAAAATAGGTTATAATAAAAATTATGATTAAAAATGACCGAGTTATGAGGCCGAAAACAGTGCCAAATCTGCCGAAGATGGAAACCTGCACAAAGTCTACGAAGCTTGGACAAAACTTGTCATTTTGAAAACCAGAGGATAGATCTCCTTGAGGAGAATGAGAAAATCATATAGATCTACAAAAACAACATCAAGAAACCCTTGAAAAATTTCTGTAAAAATCTACACAACAAAGTTAGGGTTAGAAATAAAAAACTGCAAAAAATATGCCCATATCTGAAGAGAAGCCTAATGGCTACCCGATAGAAAGCAAATCTACAAGAAATAATCAATGCCCAAATTATAAAATTTATTTGAAAGCAATAGAAGGTGCTAGATAATTGGGAACCCCAAGTAAAGGGTCTAAGAGTATGTGAGATAATTGGGAACCCCAAGTAAAAGGCCTCACAAAGGGAAATTCCAAGTAATTTTGAGAAAGTGACAAATTAGGTCAAAAGTTGAGCATCTTGTTCTAACACGAAGGTCATTTACCTAATACAAGACATGCAGAGTGGAGCTAATGTATAACATGATTTTGGGTGCTATCAATAGCGTTGTCTTGCCATGTACTTGTGTAATGTGACATGGATACTGTTTGCAAACCCTAAGAAAGAGAATCATGCTAGTGGCGAGAGCTTGATTGACATAAGCTTGTTATTGAATCCAACGAGGAATTCTTATCTATCATGGAGATTATAGGGTTAATGAGTAAACCCTAGGAGTTATATTTTATGGATCACAAAGATATAACCATTGGAGAAGATAAGGGAAAGATAGACATGTTGGATGTTCTTGTAGAGATTTCTCTTGTGCGATGCTAGAGTATAAAACCTAGGGTTTGAGGATTGAAATACCAGGATGGACATGCAGCCTTGGATTCTAGAAATAGTGTTATATTGTAGTGTACTTGTGTGATGTGACATGGCTAGGGTTTGAAAAACCTAAGAAAGAAAATCATGCTAGTGGGGAGATGTTGACTTACATAAGCTTGTTGTTGAAGTGAATGAGGACTTCCTACCTATCCTGGAGATTATAGGGTTCCTAAGCAAACCCGAGGATTTAGATTTTAGGGGTAACAAAGATATAACCACTAGAGAAGATAAGGGGAAGAGAAACCTCTTGGATGTTCTTGGAGAGATTTCTCTTGTGTGATGCTAGAGTATAAGACCTAGGGCTTGAGGATTGAAATACTAGGATCGACATGTAGAATTGGATGGTAGAACTAGATTTCTCTTGCGGTGTACTTGTGTGATGTGACATGGCTAGGGTTTGCATGAGAAAATATTATTTCCCCTATTTAGAATGTGTAATTCTCATCATAAATGTGTCATAATGTCTAAGAGTAATATGCCATAACTATGAAGTTCCCCTCCCCTCCAAATATATACATGTTGAAGAAGATATGTTGGCATGAGAGCATGTCACGATGGTGTTGATTATGATGTTCTGTTTAACATAAAACGGTGTCCAAGTTGATTGGGAGAAAAGTAAAAAAAATTCATGAACAATTATTTACTCAAATTTGTTATCTACCTATAATTCAAAGTACAAAATTGTTCTCTATCTTATATTGTGTAATGCACACCTAATTGATGATAAGGGAAGGGGGTATGTTATATCCTATGAAACATCATTTATCATACTCAAAATGCATGTCCAACTATTAAAATTTCATGCCAAGTGGTAAAAAATGCATTTCTCAAGTAAATCTATATTCCATTCATACCGACCTTCGCTTGAAAAATGAAAGTCATGTCCGTTGTATGTGCTTCTAGTTAATATTGATGCAATATATGTAGCATCTTACCTTATGAATCTAGGTCTTCCAAAATGGCATTTTCACTATTTTTTTCCTTTGTAGACAATATTATCCAATTTCACTAAAATGTTTCCCACCATTCCCATGGAGTTTTGGGTCCAATTTTATTGATCAAACAAATAAAAACAAATGTTGAAAAATGCCATAAACTTTTAATTCTTGCATGAATTATAGTTTTGAGGGGGATATCTCATATCAACATGTTCATGTGCTCTTGCATGCACCCCAATGTTCCAAGAAAAAGAAATATTATATTTATTTGCAAGGAAAATTTAAGGTCTTGGAGATGATTACAACCTTTGTATCTCATAATCACAAGCCATTGACATCATTGAAATATGATATCATGGTAGTGGAAGAAGTTGCAGAGGTGTTAGAGGCCTAAATATTGAAGTAATTGAATCCCAACCTAAAGCATCTCATTGATGACAACACATTAATGACAAAGGCCAAGAAGTGATGACATGACATGGATTGATGAAAAGAATACATGGTAGATGACTTGACAAAGGACAGTGCACAAGGTGGACAAGGACAATGACATGGGGGACAAGCATTGATGACATGGAAAAGGTCAAGCAAGCAATGGTAAAGACATGACATGACAAGGTGACTAGAAAGCATGGATAGAAGGAAATGGGAGACAAAACATGACTAGTGGTCTGAAAAAAGTGATGACATGGTAGAAAACAAAGCATGGATGACTTAACAAAGGAGGAAAGCTGCGGACATATTTGATGCAATGCCGTGGGCATCTTTATAGGCCCCTGCGGGAATTTTTTGAGGTATTTCTCAAGCCCCTGCGAGCACTTTTAATGAAGTCTGCAAAAATTTCCTTAATCTAATGTCCCCATTCAAATAAATATCATGTAGGTAAAATTCCACCAACCTACTAGTTTCCTTGGTTGGGGTGGAGACATTAAAATTGGAATAATGAGACTAATAAACCAAAATGACTTTGTTTTGGGCATAAATATATTAATAGGGGAAAAATAAATATTTATGGTGAGAAAATAAGATGGCACTTGGTCATGGAGACACATTGGTGGTGTGGGACCCCCAAAAAGCTAGATTCCCCATGCCACATGGCATTCCACTCTCACCCATTTGAATACAAGGTGGAGTACACTATTCTTGGGGTAGTTGGAAAGGAATATTACTTGGCATGACTCAATGAGGTCGAAATGTAGAGGAAGAGTAACTCCCATGGGAGAGGAAGAGGCATTTTGGAGCTAGTGGGACACTTGGGCTAGATTCCCTAGCTTCTATGAGACCATTGATGAAGATGCCTATGACCTTTCTGAAAAATCAGACCTGATGGATTACATCTGACATACATGACATATTAGGGCTAAAAATAGCCTCCAAGAAGGTGCCCAAGTGAGTTAGGGAAGCCAAAGAGACACCAATTCGAATTTGGTGAAGGAGGAGGCTATAATTGGAAGGACAAGTGGCATACTTAGGAATCTCTTCCCAAATTGAGTTTGCATGAAGATCATGGATAGAATTAGAATTGGGGAAGCCTTAGAAAGTTTACAAAATTCAGGAACAAAGAAGAAGAGCAGCTTTTGATCATTTTACATTTTGCATTTTGCATTTGGAGAGAAGATCTAGTAGAGAGCTAGTCTACTTGCCTTAGCACCAATTTAGAGGGTGAAAGATTCCCATCGTAATCGGAAATTGGAGAGGCCATTCATAAATTTCATTTGGATATATAATGAAGTCTTTATTTACAGGTTGAAGCTACAAGTCAGCTCATGGTTCATTCATCTACAACTTTTTCTTGCATCTCTTTCACATTTTCTTGCATAATTGGGCCTCTGGAGGAATTGCACCTTTGGTGAGAAGATGATATCTTGGTGAGAGTCCAAGAATATAAATTTATTTGTATTCTTATATATACTTTTATTTACTACTGATAATACTCTCAGGTCAAAATACCAAGTGAAACTATGTAAAAATACCAAACAATGCATAAACGATGCCATTTTCCCTAGATCTTGTTGTTGGAGCTTGAAGAGACATTATTTCAAATTATATCCATAATTATTTGTGATTGTATTGATGTATGGAGTTTCATTAATGTTATTAATAAGATTCTTTAACATTGCACAATTCATAGTCACCTAAATTTCGAATTTCATAACATATGGTGAAAATTACTAGCTTTCCCCCCTATGTGAAATCTTGCATATAAACATCTGATTTGAGGGAGTTGAAGAAGGCCATAGGAACTAATTAATGATACATTGGGGAGATAATTAAAGTAATTTATTAGTACCATACTTCTGTTCTTAAATTTGGAAGGGTTTAACAGCATTTAGTGAGCCATCATTGTCCACTACCCTTAGGGGTTTTGAAGCTCGATTTGACTATTACATTTCCCTACTTTGTCCAGATTGTAAATGAATGTTGCAAAAGTATTTTAAGGGTTTTTAATAATCCATTATAATCAATTATATGTATGAATACATTACAAACTCATTCAGACCCCATTCGGAAGAATTTGGAGCCATTTGGAAGCAGTTGGGTCGATACTAGTCCAAGGGTCGAATTAGTTAAAAATTGCAATTTTTCCTAGTTTGTGCAAAATATTAAAAAGAGACACTACAAGTGGCATCAGAGCATGGTACTTGCACCTGATGTGGATGAAAATTAATGAGGATAAGAAGTCAGGGACCACCCTTAGGATTTGAAACTAAAGGCACATTTGTTGAAGAGGAAGAAGTAGGAGAAGAAGAGCATTTTATTGAAACTATGGCTAGGGATGAGAAGGAAACCTCAGAGGATAGGGAAGAATTTAATAAACTAATGAAACCATTATTTGAATGCATGACAAAACAGATCATGAAAGGGTTCGAATTGTTGTCTAGTAAACTTGGGAGCAAAGGAGTAATAGGAGGTAGCAATAGTTCTCATTCTGAGGAAAATAAGGCAATGGGTGAGAATATTTTCTCAAGCACAAGACCCCATAATAGAACTAATGAATTTCAGAGGACACCAAGGCCTACTACACCTAAATTTCTTGAGGTCAAAGAAGAGCCTAACACAAAATTTGATATGCAGGAAGTGGTGACATAATGGGAAAAGTTGAGTGAAGATGTAGAAGAACTCTACCATTTGACCAATTCTTTAATGTATCAAGCAAAATCAAAATGAGGGAAGGTAATAAGACTCCATTTCAGAAGAAAGAATTGAATTGTGCCATTGGTAAAATGTCCCTTCCAACTTTTGATGGCTCACCCCAAAGTTCTGGAAATACTTGGGTACAAAAGCTAGATGTTTATTTTCAGCTGAATCCAATGGTGGAAATTTATGCTCTAAAAATGGCTATTTTGCATCTAGAAGGAGATGCCAATGATTGGTGGTTCCATGGTATGAAAAATTTGGGACATGATCAGTTTACAACCTATGGAGAATTTTTTTGATAGGGTATTAGAAATATTTGAGCAAAAAGACCCAGAATTGCCTTTCAAAGAACTAGCCCAATTGAAGCACGTTGGAACCCCTGCTGAATATATAATGGAATTCCAAAAATTATCAGTTAAGGTGGCTGATATATCTATTGCAAGATTAGTATTGCTGTTTACTAAATGTTTGGATGAACCCTTAAAAGGTTTAGTTAAGGCCCACAAACCCAATTCATTGAAGGATGCTATGAGCTTGACAAGAGATCTACAAAATGTGCTACCTAGGACAAGGTTTCCTCCCAAGCCCAACTTCCCTTTCCAATTAAGATCTGAAAAGAATCCATGGAAATAATATGAATGTGGAAAGGATAAGAAAGATGAACTAAGCAGGGAATAACTCAGAAGGAAGTAACTATGTTACTCATGCTTCAACCATGGGTACCAGGACATAAATGTGCTAAGGGAAAGGCCGAATTCATTGAATTATTTTGTGGTGATGAGTATGAAGGGGGCATGGAGGAAGGAGGACATATTTTATCCCAAGAGGAGGAATATGCCATAGTAGTAGAAGAAGAGAAAAAATAATAAGATCATCCATTACCTGACAAAGGGAGACTAGCAGTTCTTTCAGGAGTGCCTCGTTTCCACACTATTCGATGCCAAGGAGATGTACAAGGACAAAGGGTTTCGGTATTGGTAGATGGAGGAGCCACACATAAATTCATTGATGGATCCATGGTGGAGAGGATAAAGATACATGCTGAACCATTCTAGGGATTCACAATCATCATTCTAGGACACCATACTATGGAGTGCAAAACATGGACTCCAAAGCTACAACTCACCATAGGTAATTACACATTTTTTGATAGCTTTATGTGGTTGATGTTGCTGATACTAATGTGGTATTGGAAGTGCAATGGATGTACTCTATAGGGGAACATACAGTGAATGATCAAATCCCTGAAATGAGATTTAGTCATTTGGAGGGAAAACAAAGGGTATTGAGAGGAATGCACACCTATCTGAATAAGGTAGTGTCCTCCCACAGTATGAAACACAAGAATGAAAAGATTTTGGGAGACATTCCTCATTGAAGGCCACCTGATAGAGGAGGAACAATTTTTCAGAATACTAAATTGAGATTGCTTGAAGGAAAGCAATCTTGGGTGGGGAGGACTGTAATGTCCCCATTCAAATAAATATCAAGTAGGGAAAATTCCACCAACCTACTAGTTTCCTAGGTTGGGGTGGAGACATTAAAATTGGAATAAGGAGACTAATAGACCCAAATGGACTTCGTTTTGGGAATAAATATATGAAGAGGGGAAAAATAAATATTTATGGTGATAAAATAAGATGGCACTTGGTCACGGAGATACATTGGTGGTGTGGGCCCCTAAAACGCTAGATTCTCCATGCCACATGGCATTCCACTCTCACCCATTCGAATCCAAGGTAGAGTCCATTATTATTGGGGTACTTGGAAGGGAATATTACTTGGCATGACTCAATGAGTTCGAAATGTAGAGGAAGAGTAACTCCCACGGGAGAGGAAGAGGCATTTTAGAGCTAGTGGGACACTTGGGCTAGATTCCCTAGATTCTATGACACCAATGATGAAGATGCCTATGACAGTTCTGAAAAATTAGACCTGATGGCTGACATATGACATACATGACATGTCAAGGCTAAAAATATCCTCCAAGAAGGCTCCCAAGTGAGTTAGGGAAGCCAAAGAGACAGCAATTCGAATTTGGTGAAGGAGGAGGCTAGAATTGGAAGGACAAGTGGCATACTTGGGAATCTCTTCCCAAATTGAGTTCGCATGAAGCTCATCGATGTAATTCGAATTGGGGAAGCCTTAGGAATTTTATAAAAGTCATGAACAAATAATAAGACAATATTTTGATCATTTTACATTTTTCATTTTGTATTTGGAGAGAAGAGCTAGTAGAGATCTAGTTTACTTGTCTTAGCACCAATTTCGAGGGTGAAAGATTCCCATCCTAATTTGAAACTGGAGAGGCCATTCAGACCTTTCATTTGGAGATACACTGGAGTATTTAGTTACATTTTGAAGCTACAGGGAAGCTCGTGGTTCATTCATCTACAACTTGTTCTTGCAGATCTTTCACATTTTCTTTCATATTTGGGCCCCTAGAGGAAGTGCGCCTTTGGTGAGATGATGATATCTTTGTGAGAGTCCAAGAATATCCATTTATTTTTATTCTTATATATATACTCTGTATTTACTGCTCAGAAGACTCTCAGGTCTAAATACTAAGTGAAATATGTAAAAATACCAAACAATGCATAAATGATGTCATTTTCCCTTGATATTGTTGTTGGAAATTGAAGAGACATTATTTCGAATTGTATCAGTCATTCTATGTTATTTTATTGGTGTATGGAGTGTCATTAATTTTCTGAACAAGTTTAATTAACATTGCACAAGTCATTGTCACCTAAATTTCGAATTTCATAACATATGGTGAAAACTACTAGTTTTCCCCCCTATGTGAAGTCTTGCATATAAACATCTGATTTGAGGGAGTTGAAGAAGGCGATAGGAACTAATTGATGATACATTGGGGAGATAATTAAAGTAATTTATCAGTACCATACCTCTATTCTTAAATTTGGAATGGTTTAACAAAATTTGGAGATCCATCCTTGTCCACTACCCTTGGGGGTTTTGAAGCTCGATTTGACTAGTACATTTCCCTACTTTGTCCAGATTGTAAATGAATGTTGCAGAAGTGTTTCAAGGGTTTTCAAGAATCCATTAGAATCAGTTATATGTCTGAATACATTCCAAACTTATTCATACCCCATTCAGAAGAATTTGGAGCCATTCAGAAGCAGTTGGTTCAATACTAGTCCAAGGGTCGAATTGGTTAAAAATTGCAATTTTTCCTAGTTTGTGCAAAATATTAAAAAGGGACAGTACAATTAAAGGCCCTTGGAAGCATATGAGGGCATGGGTAAAGGTCCCTTGTGGGCATATTATTAAGGATCAACGTGGGAATATATAAAGGCCTCTTGTGGGCATTTCAAGAGGCTATTGCGGGCATCCTTAAAGAACCATGCGGGCATATTTTTGGCAAATTCTAAAGGGCAAGTTTAAAAGCACCTGCGGGAATTTCCAAGACCCGTTTTAGGCATATTTTAAGGAGGTTGTGTGGACCTCCAAAGGCCACCTACGTTAGGTTAATGATTTTAATGATAAAACATAATTAAAATGACTTGTGTGGGAATAAATGGATCCCTTGCGAGCATATGATGAAATAGAAGTGAAGGGATAAAAACCCATGCTGATGATGTGGCAAGATGACTAATATATATATATATATATATATAATTGATGAGGATAATATGGAAATAAAATATTATTTAAAAATTAAAATTAACATGTTGGCCTCCAAAAGTTTTGAAAAGTAGATTATAAATAAGTGATAAAGTTTTATTTTGAGATGAGGAATTTGGTAATAAGATGGAAAGAAGATAAGCTCTTATTTTTGGTGGTTTGACAAGATGTCTGGGAATTTTGAGGTGCAGTAGCAGAGGAACAAGAACATAAATGAAGCAATCTTTTATTTTTCTCTCTCTGATTTTTGGGGTCAACTGTGGCAGCTTCTGAGGATTTCGGGGTGGTGAATTCTAGTTTTCTAGAGTAGAAGATGACCAAGATAAATGGCATTCATTAGATGACTATGGAAATCACAATGGCATGCTCATGGAATAAATAATGATGTGCTAATGATATGAGATGATGACAACTTTGGTACAACAAGGAAATAATCAATGAAGGACTTGGTTACACAGATTGAAGACTTGATTGATGACATCCCCGTAATATGAAAGCTACAGTAAAGAACAAGCTGAAGCTTGATGATAGTGCCACCTACAACAAAGCAAATGCTATGGTAGGACAACAACAATGATTGATTGATAACATCATTGTGGATATGCTGGTGGACAGAATGAGGTTCTCAGTAGAGGACAAGATCAGTGTAGAGGCACTTGCAGCACCAACATTAAAAGGTAATATCTTCACAATTCACTGGCAATACCTTATATTGGTGTACTTGTGTGATGTGACATGGGTAAGGTTTTTAAACCCTAATAAAGATCATCATGCTAGTGGGGAGACATTGATTAACATAAGCTTGTTGTTGAATCCAATGAAGGATTCCTAGATGTCCTAGAGATTATAGGGTTGCTGAGGAAACCTTAGGAGTTATATGTTAGGGATGATGAAGATATAACCATTGGTGAAGATAAGGGGAAGAGACATGGCTAGAGTTTGCATGAGAAGAGATTATGTCCTTTATTTAATAGCATGTGTAATTCTCATCATAAATGTGTCATAATTTCTAAGAGAAATATGCCATAACTATGAAAAAATATAACATAACCTTACATAGAAAAAGAGAAGCTATTAATTGTCATAATTGTAAGGAATCTATCATACTAGTATAAGGTAATCTATTCCATGTGGCTTTACCAATCTAAAAGGAATCTCCTTCAACACTCATCCTCACTTGTCCCAGGAGAACATCTCAAAGCAACAAAAAATTAACACCATAGCCATGTCCAAGGATTTGAGACCCACCCCTCATATACAAACCCTTCGAATAGTGATCCTATCCCACTTGGAGTCCAAATACCCCCTATTGAGGGTACGTGTGGTGGTTCATGGATTATAGGGATAGATTAGGTTAATAGGGCTAGATTAGGTTTTTCTAGGATTCTAGATCCGTTTCCTAGGGTTATATTAGTGTTTCTCGTGACAGTTTAGGTTTCTAGGACTAGATTAGGTTTCTAGTATTCTAGCTTAGTTTTCTAGTATTAAATTATTGTTTCTAGGGTTAGTTTAGATTTCTAGGATTTCTAGGGCTAGATTAGGTTTGTAGGGTTATATTAGTGCTTCTAGGGCTAGACTAAGTTTCTATGGATAGATCAGGTTTCTAAACATGGTTTGGAGGGATATATTAAGTTGTAAAGGTATAGTGTCTAGGAATAAAAAATAGGTATATTAAGTTGTAAAGGGAAATAGAGCATTTGAATTCCTCTCTCTCCCACATGGCCATGTTATCTATGTAAAAATACTAGACATTGGCATGTTATCTATGTAAATTTTCCTTCTCTTTCAACTTGAACTGAAAAGTCCAAAGAGGTTTACCATGTATGGAAACCAACCCATTATTTCTAATTAGGTTGGGGTTTGGTTAATCCCATGGCCAAGAATTCAAGATTTATGTCAAGAAAACCTACCATCTAAGGTGTAGTTATTAACCAAACCCCATTTTAAGACTTAACATAGTTTCTCGACTTGGCGTAGGTCTTAGAGCTTAGGATGTTGTGCAATGTAACATGGAAATAATTAAAGCGTTGATGCATAACGGGAGTTGTAATATACTTACAAATATGTGGAATATTTTGAGCACAAAATGATTCTAGCCTCTAAGTCCAATTGACATCAAGAAAGTAATTTGCAACACCTTGGAGTGTTGAAAAGAGAATATGAAAACAATAGATATACTGAATTATGACGCTTAATTGATTGTTTTGGAGTGCTGTTTACTGAATACTATAAAATATACATAAAATGAGGAAGTAAATAATATAAATAAAATGAAAAAGCAAAGTAGTTACATAAACTGCCCCTTGAATTGCATAGAAGCTAGAATCCTATCAAATGCACTTTGTATATCAATTGTGACCAAGATAGAATACTCTCTAGCACTATAAATGTCTCTAACCCGAGAAACAACCACCACAAAATTATCTTCATATCATACTTGCAAGTCACCATTTAGGACTTGCACAAACTTCATGTTAATATCATTAAATATTCAATAATATTTTTCTTTACAACTAGCTAGAGTACTTATATCTAATGAATGATATATAGAGTTAGCAATGCATAAACCATACCTCAGTATCCTTCAATATCCTTCAAGCCCAGCATGTCCCAAAAAGAATGAGCTACGATAACCATGTAAGTACTGAAAACAATAATAGTAATAACAGTAAGAATATATATATAATAGTAGCAATATATATTAGAAGTGAACCAATTATAAACTCAACAGAAGATGTTGGGGCATAACTCCCTTATCCTCAGACTTCAACCTCTCAGCATTAGGTTAGTTGCATGAGACTCAAATAGACCAACATACCTGTCAAAGGAGAGAACCCAGAACTGGAACAGTCCGTAAAATAGATCATCCAACCTTCACAAATAAAAAACAGTAGCAACACAGCAGTACGAACAACATGCAATAAAAAATGACAACAAAGTACTAAAAAAAAGTCATATAAGGTAACGCTATGTTTGATGGAACCTAAGGAGGTCTATTAAGGTCAACGCAAAGGTGGACAACAATCCTAAGGGGTCATGCTGGTCATCAACAAGCTGTGTGTCAACATTTAAGGGTTGTATAGCTCAATGTTACCATGCAAGGGTCAATCACGAGTCAACACAAGGCTAAACATAACATACAAGTAAACATGCAAGCCAATGTAACATAATAAGGCAACACGACATCATACTAGGCTCATGCACATCAAGTCAACGTCAAGGTATATTCCCCGACCTTCTCAAATGTATGTGGTCATATGTCTCATGGGTCTCATGCAATGAGTGGAAGCTCATAATCATCATCCCAAGATAAGGAACCTCATGTGGTCATCTCATCTTCCTCAGGCTAACTCTGCAAGGGGTGGCCAACCCCTTGACGATAACCATAGTCCTCAGAAAATGTCACACATATTGAAAAATAGGCTATGCAACAAAGGTGAACAAACATTTTGCATATAAATTTCAAAAAGCACAAACATAATTATATTAATTGTTCTAATGAGCATAGTACTATCAAACATAGAGATACATAAATCATTAAAGTATTGAAGAAGAAACATCCACCACAAAATTATCTTCATATCATACTTGCAAGTCAACATTTAGGACTTTCACAAAAGTCATGTTAAAATAATTAAATATTCAAGAATATTTTTTCTTTAGAACTAGCTAGAGTACTTATATCTAATGAATGATATCTAGAGTTAGCAATGCATAAACCATAACTCAATATCCTTCAAGTCCAACATGTCCCAAAAAACAATGATTTGCAATAACCATGTAAGTACTGAAAACAATAACAATAATAACAGTAGCAACCTATATGTAACTGTAGCAATATATATTAGAACTGAACCAATTATAAACTCAACATCATATATTGAATCAGAACTCCCTTATCTCAGACTTCAACTTCTCAACGTTAGGTTAGTTGCATGAGACTCAACTAGACTAACATACCTATGAAAGGAGAGAACCCAGAACTGGAAAAGACCCTACAATAGATCATCCAACCCTCACAAATAAAAAACAGTAGCAGCACAATAGTATGACCAACACACAATAAAAAATGACAGCAAAGTACTAAAAAAAAGTCATATAAGGTAACGCTATGGTGGATGGCACCTAAGGAGGTCTATTAATGTCAACACAAGGGTGGACAACGATCCTAAGGGGTCATGCTGGTCATCAACAAGATGGATGTCAACATTTAATGGTTTTATAGCTCAATGTTACCATGAAAGGGTCAATCACGAGTCACCACAAGGCTAAACATCACATACAAGTAAACATGCAAGCCAACGTAACATAATAAGGAAACACAACATCATACTAGGCTCATGCACATCAAGTCAAAGTCAAGGTAGGTTACCCATCCTTCTCAACTGTATGTGGTAATACGTCTCATGTGTCTCATGCAATGAGTGGAAGCTCATAATCATCATCCTAGGATAAGGAAGCTCATGTGGTCATCTCATCTTCCTCAGGTTAACTCTGCAAGGGGTGGGCATCCCCTTGACGATAACCATAGTCCTCGGAAGATGTCACACATATTGAAAAATAAGCTATGCAACAAAGTGAACAAACATTTCGCATATAAATTTCAAAAAGCAAAAGCATAGTTATATTAATTGTTCTAATCAGCACATTAATATCAAACATAGAGCTACATAAATCATTATAGTACTGAAGAAGAAACTTGTAACAAAAATGAAAATATTTCATGCCTTCACTCAGTCAAATACAAATCTTTAATGTTTACAACTACATTTTTTATGTTTTGTTTTTTTTCCCAGAAATTCGAAGAGGGGGACTTCATCTTCGGTGTCTTGACCCGTTGTTGTTGTTGTTCTCTCTCTTTCTATTCATTGTGTGAATTTGCACCCTCATACCATACTTCTGGTATGTCGATTTCCAGGGGGTGGAAGTGGATGGAGAGGGGCATCATCTGCAAAAACCAAGACAGTTATATAGATATAAATGCATAGATATTATTGAGATATGTATTTCATTATTTCCAATATCATTACATTGATATTTACCTATTGGCTGACTAGCTGATTCAACTGTAGTGTTCATTGGTTTTGCCATTTGTTCCTCTCCCGACTGAGCATGAGAAGGTACATGCTCTGCCATTCATAGAAAAATATTAATTAGTAAACGTCATCAATTATGTATTTAAAATCATATTCAATACATATGTTTTATAGAATACATACCTAAATGGCTAGGAAGCTCCCCACCATCACGTTGTACCGGTTCGGTACGGCTACCCTTGCTGCTTTTGTTGGTCTCACCCTGAAAACAAAAAAAGACATTCAGTTTTCGATGTAATAATTCATGAATATATTATGCAAGTACATTATAATTATGGCCTTATTGATTTTCTTTACCTCTGTGCTAGTCAATGGGGAAATTGGGGTTTTCCCCAAGCTTTTTCGATGTTCCAACACATGATGAAAACTGTACTTGAAGCTGATATTCAAGTCTTATTCAATGGCTTCCTCTTGAAAAGAATTTCCATGTAATGCATAAAACCATGTAAAGTGCTTGTGATAAATCAATTAATTGTTCACTACAGTTAGAAAAGTAAATTAATTGTTGGTTACAAATAATGATTATTTGATTCTTACAATTCGTGCCCTTAGCTTCTGATATCCACACTGCCCTAGTTTGTGCTGCCCATGTTTTTCTACTCTTGTCTTTTTTTTCTTTAGAGGTGTCGGGGATCCTATGGAAGGTTTCAAATACATTAGATATCGCAACTTAAATATATTTAAAAGTTTAAAAAAAATTGAACATTGTTCATTGAAAATATGATATGTGTCATACCTTCTTGAACCGATTGGCCTAGTCTTTCCTTGTTTTCTCAATGCCTTCTCCTTTGCATCCTCGATGAGAGCCTTCCACTCCTTCTCTGGAACCATCGGAGGACGCTCATACTTGTGGTTAATTTGCAGATTGTCCCTATAATCTTCCCTGACATATTTCAAATTTAAGCCAGCTGCTGCGGTGACACCTTTTTTGCTGAAGGTTTCACCAAACAAGTTGACCATGTGGTTCATCAAATCATCCTTCAATTTTTCATTTTGGGAATTCCACCGTGTACAAATGGTGGGCCAAAAAATATCCAATGCCTTTTCATGTAGGTTATTATAAAAACATTATTTCCTGCAAAAAACATATGATCATTAATTAAAACTAATTTGAGTTATGTGGCTTTCAATTACATGAAAAAAACGCTGAATAAATTAAATAATACCTGCAATCTTCGGTATCTTGATTGGAACACAGTCATCATTCATCAAGAAGCTAACGGGAAATGATCCCTTTCTAATCACACGTATTGCGCCAGGATAGAAACTATCACAATCGATGCTATCCTCCTCTCTAACATCACATGAAGCAATGGTGGTTGAAGGGCCATTTTGACCTCCAACATCCGGTGAGGTTGTAGCATCTAAATTGCATTGCTCTAAAGGAGAGGAAAATATCCTCATTGGTACAGTATATTGATGATGTGTTGAACCACACTACTACCAATACCGACCTCTGCAGCCTATTCTCGATGGACGGGTGTTATCTCCAAATATTCCTACAGAAGGTAAACTTCAATAGATTAGATCATATATCTAAAAGAAGAGAACTATTATAACAACATAAATGAATACATGTCATAGTTGGTAAAAAATTTCAAAGATGCCACTTACCCCATATTGGTCTATCTTTTTCCTCAAGTCATCAATTTTTGCTTTGATTTATTCAGACCTGGGTCTGATTAAAATAAGTCTAAGAAGGTCTTGATTGCACTTTTTCAACATTTTATTCATAGTTTTCATTGCATTGGTTGAATAAAATATATCTTCCTCAACGACCACCTCATCATATTGATGTGGTGTGCTCTACGAATGTCAATCAATAAAAAGTAGTTAATTCAATTCTATCATTACAAAAAATCACGTAAAAAAATAATGCATATAATAAAAAAAATAAGTACTCTAATCATGTTTATGTACTATTACGCTATCATTTACCTGATGCGACAACATTGGTGACTTCCCACAATCACCCTACCACAACACAATAAGCAAGACATATTCATATCGATAAGTAAAAAATGAACCATGTATTATAAATGGGATTAATGTAAAAAAACTTTATTGTTACTATGACAGTCACGTTTACCTGTCCAGAAGCTATAGGTGTGCTATGAGTACCGCCCCCCCTGCCACAATACAATAAGAATGATATCATATTGAAATATTGAGCTCATTAGCATAAAAAATGTCAAATGTTAACATATGTAATATAATCATGAATTGTGGTTACTATGACATTAATGCTATTAGGTACTATTAAAATAACATTTACCTCATGCGTCACCATTGGTGACTTTCCATGGTTAACTTGTGGCATTTGTGGCATATGGCCACAATCACCCTGCCAAAATATAAGAATTAAGACATATTAAAAATGAAAATTACATATTTAACAATGTATCTTAAACATGATTAATGAAAAGCATGACATATAATTAACCATGTGTATATTATAAAAAGCATGACATATAAATAATTTTTTTGCAACAGAAAAATAATAGGTCATCGATCAAAGGTTGAGTTAAATGTTGTATAAGAAAATTACCCCAATAATCGCAACCCTACATCTATTCGATTCAAACCGTAATCGATCAACATCTCTTCACCTGCAACTGTTGATTTTATTGCACATACGAATACACGATTTCCTTCACGCCCCTCAAATACGCAATTGGGTAGCTTATTTGTTGACCCTGGTCATGTTCTATTTATAAACCTTGTGATATTTCCTGAAGAATTTGGCCTTCCATCAATATACGCAGTTGCTCCTTTGTTCAGATTGTTGTCTAGTAGTTGACAATAATTTTCTGCCACTCCGTATGTCTGCATACTTTGCATATATCGGACCAACAACAACCAGTCATTGTATTTGTAGCATGGTCCCACATACTCCATCAATTCAGTTTTAGTTCCATATGCTACCTTTATGCCATCCATGGAAAATAGCCCTAGTCCATGTAAAGAGGATGGAGAAATGCGATAAGTCCTCCCATTGAGGAAGAAATCCGTGTCCACTTGGGGTAGCTCCTTGGGTAGTCATTGTTTGACCAGATGTCTATAACTCAGGGGCAGCTCAATGTCACCTATGCTCTCATTGTCATAACCACATGATCCTCCTTCAGAAACAAAAAGTTCCATGCATCTACGCAATTTTCTCCTTACCGTTTCACCTATAGTTTATCTTGACCTATTAGATCTTGTATTAGATGTCTCGCTTTCAACCTCTTCTGGTCTATATTCCTCACTTTAGGAGGATAGATACAACAAGTACCTATTTGGTGGTACCTACAATCATTAAAACGAGACAACATGTTGTAGTTGAATTTTCAATACTGAAAACATCATTCATGGCTCATGGTTTCTAGCAAGCATATTATAAAGAAAGATGATCCAAACTTGTATGGTATATATAGGACAAACCAAATTAATAAATTTTCGATCTTTATCCCTTGTGGACATGTGGCATGATTTAGTTCCTCTCGGAAGATTCCCTCCTTCCTCTAGTTATCATATTAACCCCTCAAATCCACCAAGATTCATTGACATACCTATTTTTTTATGCAAATGAGCTATGAATTGTAGTTGGTTGCATTGGTTGGTTGAGTTGTACAGATTTCCATCCAACCAAGCTTCATTAACTAAATGCAAACTTTTAATTGTTTTACAACTTGGGTTAGCTAAGATGTTCTTACATTGCCCTAAAGATTAATCCTTCATGAGTAATTTGCTCAGATGTTGGATAATTGGAGGGGCATGTTGATCAAAAGGAGATTTTCTGATTTATCCTTAGCAAGGGTATTCATTAAATGATATGCATGTTATTCATATAAATTGTATCTTCTTGAACCATGCTATCAAAAATATTTGGAAGGAGGTAATTATTGATTCAAATTTTTGTTAAATTTAGCATGGATTTAGAGCTATAGTTGGTTTCTTGTAGAAATATTATATTGGCTTTCTCTTATAGGGTTTTGTTTTCCAATTGGGGGTACTTCCCTTGGATTCTTACATTCCATGATATGATTTTCATAATGAACTAGAAAGGTGGTGGATCATGTAGTTTTCTAAGAGGGCCATAGTCTAGTTGTAGTTGTTCGATAGCAAGCCCATTTCTTGTATTTTTGTTTATTAGTATTCCTACCCAATTTAACCTTTTTCCCCTTTCTTTTCTCTTGATTTAAGGGGTATTGATTTGATTCCCAATCCAAGTAGCTAGTTAACATTGGGGGTTCTTCCTTATCTCTTGGTCCTTTGCATGAGCTCCTTGTATAGTTACGTGATCATCTATGGGGGGAGGTTTTTTAGATTCTCATACTCAAATTATTCCTACAGAAAAATTATGATCATATTGACCATATTCATATATTATTGTTGGGTTGTTAGAGTCCTCTTCAACTTTACTTGATGAGATTTATTCCTCCTCTTCCCTAGTTTGTATCTACATGAGGATTTCCTTATCTACCTCTTTTTTTCTTTCTTCTTTTGATGTTTGCATAGAATGTTGTGGTGGGTTCGAATTAGTCTTTGTAACACCCCATTTTTTTACGCCATAATGTAATTATGTATGTAATGATTTGATGTATCTAACCATGCATGTAATGAAAATATGTACATTTGTATATAATATAAAATCCCTAATGGATGCAAATGAATAAGCACGCAGAATATTTGGGGGGCTATGATTCCAAAAGTGAGGGAAGTGAAAGGGATGCTTCCATTGTTATAGGTCAAATCTGCACTTCTCCATCCGTGATCACCTTGCCTTGTCGATCACACAAAAGGACACTAAGGATTGAAGAGCTAGATTGACCTGGATGACTTGTTGCTAGAAGTACACTCTTCAGCTGAAAATCTTGTAGTTTCTCTTGATTTAACCACATGTACACTACTCTTTGTATAGCAAACCATCGTATTTCATGATATGTACGCTACTCTTTGTATAGCAAACCCGCATACACCTTGAAAAAATACTCTACTTTGCTCAAGGACAACCAGTGTGCATCTCCCAAAATGTTGTAAACGTAGGTTCTAAAGCAGAGAAGTTGCTTTCTATATGCTACTCTTGTTGTATGAAACCCACGTACATCTTAGGATGAAATCAAAAAATATATTAAGTTTACGAATTGAGATTAGTTGAAGTTGGTTCTGCAACTTCCCCAACCTCCCAATTCAACCACCTCTCGATCCAAACTACCTACCTTGTCCCATAAATACAAGGAGGATCTATGATAGGAGTTAGACTTATAATACTCAGAAAGGCTTGAAGCATTGTTACGCTGGAGGAAAGTCCCAAGTCAGAGTGAAGAGTAGGAGCCCAGGATCCGGTTGCAGAAATATCTCGACACGTCAGGTATATTGTACTGATTTCATGTTTCTTTGACAAAAAAAAGGTTGAAATACCCTTCCTGTCCCAAATCAGATGTTTATTAGATTGTATGTCTATTTGGATTAATACTTGATTATATTTGATGTTAGATTGCTTTTTGATTTCATCATATTTATATATAGTCAAGATATGCTGAGGAAGGTATCCTTTGTATTGCAGGTTTATCAAGCGGGAGATCAAGCAGGAGATCAAGTGAAAGCTAGGACCAGCCGTTGGTTAAAGGTATGTCTTTCGATATCCTGATGTCTGTCATTTGTAAGAACTAATTGTAGTGCAATTAATGTATTTATCTGTCAACCCTGCCCAGTTGGTAGTGTCCATGTCCTCACTATAAGGTAGAAATCCTGAACAATGGAATCGCGACTCTACTAGGGAGTAACTGTTAGTTATTCTGCTCTAGGAGACTTAATTTTGGTTTTCTTCCAACCGTTTTTTCAGTCTTTTTGATTGTCTGAGAGGTCTTGTAGGTCTTTGTTACCTATCCTTTGTGCTTGATTCAGGTCAGTTGACTATTTGGAAAGCCTGTTTGTACCCTGTTGAGGCATGTATGCTGGTCTTCCCTACTTACAGTAGCATTTTTTACCTGATGTACCCTGCTTTGTCTACTACACAGTAGAGTATTTTATCTGATGTACGCTGCTTTGTCTACTACACAGTGGTGTATATTTCCTAGTATACGCTGGTTTTTACACTGCACATTAGTGTATTTTCCTGTAGTGTCTAGTTTGTTGTTAGGGTTTGATTTTTCAAGCTTTGGTTTCTTTTCCAGCCTGTTGCTTTGCTGTCTGCACTGACCCTTGAGACCTCCTATGTCTCCGTTGAGTCTTGTTGGCCTCTCCAATCTCTTTTAGATTGTTTTTGCTTGCTTGAGTCTTTGTTTAAGTGTCTTTTCTGCTTACTATCCCTTTTTGAAGTTCGTGCGCTATTCCCTTTTGGACATAGCTGCATACTTTCACCCTAGTTGTTGTTGCAGTCATGCAGACCTGCTTGTTTTTTGTCTGTTGCAACGTATAACACTCTTTCTCTTTGTCTTATCCTTTCCATTAGGGTTCGACTGTCAATTTTGAGTCCTTAGGGTTGCTTTTGAAAGGTTGATTGGTTCTGATGCTTGCTGATTGTCTTATCAGTTTAGTTCAAGTAAGTCAAACCCTCTAAGTTTTATTTATGCTGAATCCGTGTGTTTTTAAAGTCATTCTTGGTTCGCTTGCTTACTTTTTGCTTGGCTTAGTGTTTTCTTAGGGTTTTGATACTTAGGAGCAACCTGTTTAGGTCTACCTTTCTGTCACAGGTGTCTCTTTTCCCTGTTTCTTTTTCACTTTGTTTCCAAGCCTCAAGTTTTTCTTTTGCAAAAGCTTGGTAAGTCAAGTCTTCATCAAGTCTTTTGATTCATTTGGTTTGAGCCATTTAGATGTTTGTCTTACACAAGCTTTATATTTAGATCTTGCTTGCTTTTGTAAAAAGTTCTCTTTCTTTTAAATTTATCAGAAAAGACAAAAAATTGTTCAAATAGCTTAGTAGTAAGGTCTTGCATTATTTCGAGGTACCATAGTTTGCTTTGAAATATTAAAAGAAAAATACAAAAAGATTTTGATTTTAGGATTGCCTAGTTTTTTATTTCTGAAAGAATACAAATGGAAAAGAGAATTTTTTTTGTGAATTTGAAAGCTTTGCTTTACATGCACTTTACTTTCATACAAACCATTCCACACACCGCACTACAACCCTTGAGTAACAATTAGCCCTTAAAAAGAAATTACTAATAAAATTTACTAGCAACATTTTTCTTTTTAGGTATACATGACATCAACTAGCTTAGGCTAGAGTTTCGAGCTTAAATCACCCTAAACTGCTCGAAACGGGCTTCATTACTCAACAATCATAGTACGACTTTCATTTAGGTAAATCCATCTCTATCAAATAGTCCTGGGAAACTCTACTTAAACCATAGCTAAGCACAAGGCTGTGGGCAATTGGAACTGTTGAGGATATCCCCTCACTTTCCTCTCAACCATAAACCATAATTGACTCGTGTACAGGTGTCCTTTTGGACTTTTGACTTTGCTAGCTTGCCCATGCGTTTCGACTAGGCTGACAACTAGCCCCCCAGGTTATTTCGTATTGATGGTAACCTTAGTATAAAACCTCTAGGATTCTACATAGGTAGAGTGGGCAGTTATTCCCACTTCACCTCGGACAGACGTGGAAGGTAAACCTCTAGCAGTAATCCTGGGAAGGCGATTTGGTGATTCAAGCACCTGCACCTAGTGGACCTCCAGAGGATGCCACGTAACTAACTGTCAATACTCTGTTAGTCTCTTCTGGGCCCTGATCATCCCAGACTTGATTCCAAGAGTATTTGCAATCTATTTGATTGGTTTGATTACTTAGGAAATTTTTGTAGTGGTATGCTATTTGCTCCTTAGTTGTAGTGGCCACTAGGTTTTTACTTAGTTTTATTTTGTTATATTTGTGGAGGACCAACATTTTCGTCGGTCTCAGAGGTTGCAAAGCCTTCCGCCTCCCATTATGGAGCCTCCACCACCACCACGATGTAGGAGAACTAATTCCTGTGGTTCTTTTGAACTTACAGGTGAAACAAAGGTTCTTGGAGAACCACAGCCCAGAACCCCGGATCGACAAGTCTTTGATACTATCGAGGTTGAAGACCTAACTTCTAGAAAGTTCAATACTCCTTTCAACCCTCCTATTATTGGACCCAATGATCCTTTACTGGTACCTGTTGGATTTCAACAACCTGAGTATAGTGCGTGTTCTCTCTGTGCTGCTTGTTTTTAGTTGTCCTTAGATTTTTCTAGTTTGTTGAGTCGAAAACTATGGAAAACATCCTGGTGAGCATCAATCAAGGGACCCCTATTGAAAGGGATCCTTGTGCCTTTCCATTCATTGGGAACATTGGTACTCCCTTAATGGCTACCTTGAATCTTCTAGGATTCAATATAGGGCTACCGGTTTGGTTGTTTTCCACTCTGAATGCCTTGCATGCTCCTGATGCTTCTCAAGTAAGCACTTCACATCAAGAGCATCAAAACCCTATTCCTACTTCACCAGTAACATCTTCTCATCCTCCTTCTACCTCATGTGGTGAAAGTAGTAATACTAGTAACTAGCAGTCTAAAAGGAATAGACGGAGGAAGAATAGGAAGAAGATGCCAAAGCAAAGGGGCATCCACCCAGCCTCTGGAAGTCATGCTAGGGGCACCCACCCAGCCTCTAGAAGTCATGATGAGGGCACCTACCCAACCTCTGGTGGTCATGTTGGGAGAACTCATTCAGTCATTGGAAATCATACTAAACCTCGCCACCCAGCCTCTAAAGGTCATGCTGGGGGCACCTACCCAACCTCTAAAGGTCATGCTGGGGGCACCTACCCAACCTCTGAAGGTCATGTTGGGAAAAGTCACCTAGCCTCTGGAGGTCATGCTGGGGGAACCTACCTAGCCTCTAGAGGTCATGCTGGGAGCAAAATTTCAGTCACTGCAAATCATACTGGAAGTATGTCTTCAACCACTATTTCACATGTTGAGGACACATCATTGATCACTACTGGTCATATTAATGACAAGTCACTAGTTCCTGTGAGTCATATTGGAGACACTGAATCAACCACTGCAAGTCATGCTGATAAAGTTCACTTTGTTGACAAACCTAATAAACAGAAGCTTAAGTTCCCTTGTAAGTTTTGCGAGGTAGACCACCTGACCTATTTGTGCCCTGTACTTCTAGAAGCACAAAGTGTGTGGTCTATAGTTCAAAAGTCTTCTACTTCTGAGCAACTAGCCATTGCAAGTTATGCTGGGGGCAAGTTGTCAGCTAATGCTAGTCATGCTGAGAGTACTGTTGTTGTAAATGAGTCTAATATTATAGGACAGAGGCCAAAGTTCCTTTGTAAAATTTGTAAGGGAGATCACCTTACTCACCTATGCCTTGCTATTCCAGAGGTGCGGAGAGTGTGGTCCATGTCTAAAGGATCCTCTGCTCCTGAATTTTCTATAGATTCCCAATAGCCGAATCAAACTTTGGTTGATGAAGTGGTTGAACCAATGCAATCTTTGGTCAACTCCACTCTTTCTTCAGAGAGTGAAGTGATCGAATCGATCCAATCTTCGATCGATCCCATCAGTCCTTCAGAGATTGTACATCTGTCCCTAAATTCTTCTACATTACCAGTTTGGATGTCTTTGAAAATCAGGGCACTACGTCTGTGCCAAGTGAACCCCTACCAAGTTCTGGGATCATTTCAATCGATTGGAATAGTCTAACTGGGCCTCGCCTTCCTTCTGCTACACCTTTTCAGATAAAGGTTGATATCGAAACCCATGCGGTTCATCGATGTATTGTAGATGAAGGATCCTCTGTTAGTATCTTATCCCCTTATGCTTGGAGAGATTTAGGTTTTCCTAATCTTGTTCCAACTGTTAATTGGCCGTTGACCTTCGACAGAAGACCTAGTGAACCGTTGGGATTCCTCCCTCAGGTACCTGTTACTTTGAGTGGAAAAATAGTCTTAGTTGATTTTATGGTTTTAAAGGACCCTATGGATTTTAATATGATCCTTGGACGTGATTACATATATGCTATGCAGGCTGTGGTGTCTACGCTCTTTCGTGTGATGCATTTTCCTCACAATGAAAGCATTGTCACTATCGATCAACTTACATTTGTTGATCCCTCTTATTACCCAAGTATATACCAAGTATGTCCTTTGTCTGTAGGAACTACCATGTCACAATCAAATTATGTGGCATATTGTTCCTTGAGTCCAATTGCTACTAAGAAGAAGCCTCTGAATTCATGCTTACCTTCTAGGGACTAGGTCTCGACAATTGACCAGGTGATGACTCCATCTGGGATAATATACTTCCTTCTGATGAAGTTTTCCTAGAGTCTATAATGCAGTCTACCATTCATTTGGACATTGATCCACCTACGAGCATCCTACGAGCATTCTTCCAGTACCTTTTCTTCGAGCTCGTTAAAAACAGTAAGGAGGTTACGAGCATTTCTTCCATCTTCACTTTGAGCTCGTTAAAAACAACAAGGAAGTTATGAGCATTTTTCTGTATCTCTTTTGAGCTCATTAAAAATAGTAAGGAGATCACAAGTTTACTTTTTCGGGCTCGTTAAAACTTTACGAAAAATATCTTTATAGAGTTCTTTCACGCTCTTGTTTGACTCTTTAAATATGACAAGATTTTCGAGTATAGTTGTCATTTCAAACTCGTTAAGGATTTGAAGTTACATCCGCTTAAGTATAAGTTTAACCCTTTTCTGGACTTCTGTGGATTAGTTACAAAAAAGCAATACTCTAGTCATGCGTGGCTAGAAGAGTTCTCCTCTCATTGTTTTATACTTTTTCAGGGGAGGGCACTAACTGTATGAAAAAGGACCTTTTGGATCCTTCTTTAGGGTTTTAAGGCTCTCGAAACATGAAAACACCAAGCGAGCACTCACCTACTCGGGCTAGATGTGAAATCCACGAGAGGGTAAATAGAGGATTGTTTAAGTTTTTCAGACTCTATAAACAAGAAAACACCGGCGAGCATTAACCTACTTGGGCTCAATATTAAAATCCACGAGTAGGTGTATGGAGTTATTATTTAAGTTTTTCAGACTCCTTAAAATTGAAAACAGTGGATTTAATCTGAACACTACCTTATATTGAGGAGATGGACACTACCAATTGGGTGGGGTTGACAACTAAATACATTAATTGCACTACAATTAGTTCTTACAAATTACAAAGATCGGGATATAGAAAGACATACCTTTAACTGACGACTGGTCCTAGCTTTCACTTGATCTCCTACTTGATATCCCACTTGATAAACCTGCAATACAAAGGACACCTTCCTCAGTGTATCTTGACTATATATAAATATGATGAAATCAGAAAGCAATCTAACATCAAATATAATCAAGTATTAATCCAAATAGACATACAATCTAATAGACATCTGATTTGAGACAGGAAGGGTATTTCAACCTTTTTATTGTCAAAGAAAAATGAAATTAGTACAATATACCTGACTTGTCGAGATGTTTCTGCAACCAGATCCTGGGCTCCTACTCTTCACTCTTGCTTGGGACTTTCCTCTAGCGTAACAATGCTTCAAGCCTTTCTTCTAGGTTTTCTGAGTATTATAAGTCTAACCCCTCTCATAGATCCTCCTTGTATTTATGGGACAAGGTAGGCAGTTTGGATCGAGAGGTGGTTGAATTGGGTGGTTGGGGAAGTTGCAGAACCAACTTCAACTAATCCCAATTCGTAAACTTAATATATTTTTTGATTTCATCTTAAGATGTACGCGGGTTTCATACAACAAAAGTAGCGTATAGAAAGCAACTTCTTTGCTTTACAACCTGCGTTTACAACATTTTGGGAGATGTACGCTGGTTGTGCTTGAGCAAAGTAGAGTAGTTTTTCAAGGTGTACGCATGTTAGCTATACAAAGAGTAGCGTAATTGTCATGAAAGATACTGGTTTTCTATACAAAGAGTAGCGTACATGTGGTGAAATCATGAGAAACTGCAATATTTTCAGCTGAAGAGTGTACTTCTAGCAACAAGTCATCCAGGTCAATCTAGCTCTTCAATCCTTAGTGTCCTTTTGTATCTTCGACAAGGCAAGGTGATCACGGATGGAGAAGTGCATTTTTGACCTATAACATCCACTATTAACATTTACATGCAACTATTAGAATTTATTTTGGTGTCATAGGACAATTACATAAGTGAAATTGGAGTACACCATCACCTCAATATCACTATAGGGGTGGTTGGGTACATTAGACTGTTCCTTTTATTTATAGGAAATTCCTTCTTCTCTTCTATGATGGATGCTAGTTTCTCCTCTTCTAGGTTTCCCTCATTTTGAATAGGCCTTGCTTATGATTGAAATCCATCAAATCAATTTTTTATTTTCAATTTGTTATCCTATGGGATCAAAATTTCGTTTCCATGAGTTTTTCATTTACCTTGGACTTTCTAAAATCGCTCCTTATCTTTTGTCTTTGATGTCTTGTTTTTAATAATGGCCTAATTTTTGGGGATGACCCAGTACAAATAAGAATGCTCATAGAATTTTTACAATGAAATCGTATGCATTCATAATATAGAAATTTAATCAATTCCATGTCTTGATGGTTGATGTGAATGGACTCAAGACGGGCACCAAAGGAAATAATCTAGACATAGATGCAAGTGTAGGAGGTGTATATTCCTATATGAGTTACGTCTAAGGTTTTTACATAAGATCCAATATTATTTCCAATATCATTCATTGTTTCCTTATCCCAAAACTTTTGTGATGGTGAGTACATGCAGATCCATATGGTGGCCTATGTTAAATACTCTTTTTCTAGACTAAATTACTCTACCCATTTGCATAGATGGAGGATGGTTAAGTTATAGAAGTAGCGACCATTACCGAATACTTATTCATAGTCTTACATGATAGCGAGTATGAAAATGAAGAATTATTTGGAGTATAAATTGATATTTATGACTCCATTGAGCTTCCACCATGTGTTGATCCTATAAGTTATGACTTTCTCGTTTAGCTAGAATCCTAGAAATTTCTCAATTGTTGCTAACAAACTTCATTATCCTTTGTTTATTAATTTTTTTCTTCGAAATTATCGTTTCTCTTTTCTCATTTTTTCTTTGATTATAATTGTAAGTGGGAGGTTCCATAGCTCATTTCTATATAAAAATAGACTTGAAAGAGGCCATTTTTTTCCCTCCCATATCTGCGGAATCTCCAAAAGGTGGAAATATTATTGTGTTTACGATCCTAGAATCACCATTGCTAGAATGCTTGCTACTTGATATTGATCAAGTTACTCTATTGGAATATTGTTAACATTTTTTATAATAATCTAGATGTTAGATTCCTACCAATAGCAAAGGTTTGAAACAATCACATTTATAATTGATGTTAGAAATTAACTAATGAAAATCGTGTTAGTATTGTGTTGTAGAACATTGACATTTACTAGAAAATTAAGCATCCAAAACTATAGTACACCATAAAGAACAATGCATAGGATACATAAAAAATGTGTAAAAGATTACGTAGTCAAATTTGATAACATGATTGGTAACAAGTTCCACAGGTTCCTCTGCCATCAGAAGCTCGAAAATCACACCTTACCAGCCATCATCAATCTAGATTACTTATGCGAGCATAAACACTTCTGCGGGTATCCTTCATATCTACGGGCATTACTAATTATCTTTGCGGGCATTCTAATCATCAATGCATGCATATTTTACTCTGATTAATGGGGGCACCGCTTCTGGTGCACGGGCATAGAGACCTAATTGGAAAACCTTGCGGGCATGTCACCTATTATGCGTACTTTTATCCTTTTGTGCGAGCATATATGCTTCTGTGGGCATCCTATCAGTCCCGCGGCCACTATAGATCACTTCTGCAGGCATCCTAATCACTTCTGTAGGCATCCTATTCAGTTTTACGGGCATCCTAATCACTTCTGCGAACATTATTTTTACTTACATGAGAAAGAATTCCTTTATGTTCGGGCATCATTGAGGCATGGCGGACATCGCTAGTGGTGTGCGTGCTTATTTACATTGATGCAGGCATATTTATTTCATGTGCGGGTATATTTATACTGCATGCAGGCATATTTATATTATGTGCGGACATACTCATTATGTTCTATGAATACCTTCCCAACAAGAGTCTTGATCACTTTTTATTTGGTAATTTTTCTTAGCTCTATAATTGATTTTTATTACAATCAATATTCAAATTTCAAGAAATTTGTTTTGAGTTATGTTTAAGCTATTTGAGATAGAATTGTACTTTGAAACATATAAAAAAATGGGAAACATTTTGGATTGGAAAAGGAGATTTGAGATTATATTAGGAACTTCTAGTGGGCTAGCCTATCTCCACCAAGAATCAGATATTCGCATCATCCATCGAGACATAAAAGCTAGCAATATTCTACTAGACCACCATTTCAAGCCTACAATTGCAAATTTAGGGTTGGTTAGATACTTTGATGAAGATGAAACTCATCTTACCATAGGAATAATTGGAACTAGGTGAGAAATAATTCACTACAAGATTTGAACCCAAAATCCGGCGAGAAAATCCGATGACCTCTGACGAAAAGGATTGTGTCGTCGGATTTCACCTTAAAAATTATAAAATTTGATTTTTTTTCTTAAATTGATAGAAGGACCCGTCGGATATCCGAAGAATTTGTGGATATTCGATGAGACTCCTGGAATATCCGACGGCCTTGTGGATATCCGACGGCTTTGTGGATATCCGACATCATGTTAAGACCTAGCCCATCGGACATCCGACGTCTTTTGAAACCCGATGATGTTGGATATCCGACAACAAATCACCAATGGTAACTAGGTTCTACTTGTCAGATATCCATCGGACCAATGAATTTTAAAATCTATAAATATCATAACATTCCGACATGTTTTCCGTACAAGCGACGGTTTGCAGAAGTTTTTTTATTCGGCGGACTTTTTTTCGGCAGACTATTTTTCATTATTTCCATTGTTTTTTTCATTCAAGCGAGCGAAGTGTGGAGCTTCATTTTCTAATGTTGATAATATTCATTCAATCTCTTTACGAGAAAATGTCAACTAGCAATATTCCTAATCCAAACGAACATAATCGACAATTTCTTGCTAGATTGTGGGAAGGAGTTGAAAGAAGGGGTGATGGGAAATGCTATTGTCCATGTAGTCAATGCAGGGGCTTTAAGAGGAGAATAATTTTGATCACAACAGCCACAAAACATTGTAGGGAGCATGGGCACACTAAGGGGGGACATGAATACCATCCATTTGTAAGTTTTGCATTATATATGTTTTCATTTTGATTGCTTTTGTAAATTTATGTATTATTTTAGTATTTCTTATATTAACTTATATATCTATTGATCGTGGTTTCAATAGATGGGGACTAACATGGAGAGTAAATATTATTTTAATATTTAATATTTATTATAAGTTTTTTTCTTTTGTGCATGTTGAATCTAGGGTATAGTAGAATAACTCATTTATTTGTTCATTAGTCAGACTAACCCACTCACCAGGGAAAGCACTTAACTCTCTATATTTGTGACACTTTCCATCATGATAATCGAAATAACGACTATATTGGCATGTTGTAATTTCTATTATATTTTCTCTATAGAAATCATAGCATTGTTTATCTTACCTTAGTGGACAGTATTAGAAATTTTGAGTTATTTTTTAGTAGCTTTGCTCAGTAATTGGGTCAATTATTATGTCTCTTGGATAGTTTGGATGCACCTATTTGACCAACACTAGTACAATTGGTCGTTGTTATTTTCATCCCAACAGTAAAAAAATTGTTACATTTTAAATGCATCACATAAATGTTTACATTTTGCGTTTGAATTTCTTATATTAACTTTTATCTATTGATTGTTTCATGTAATTATAAAGGAAAGACATCCTACGGCATATCGTTCGGAGGAAGTGCTTCAAGAAAAAGTACCGGAGGAACATGGAGCTATGAATATTAATGGAGAACAAGTTAATGATCACATTGAAGAAGATGATCATACTGATAACATAGTTGAAGATGATGTTACAAATACTTTGATCCATGATTCATTTAATGTTGGAATGGATGATCATGATGATCATGATCATGAAAATGATGAACATTTTGATGATATTCATGATATACCTCTTCTTGATAGGGCATACGAACCCCTTTCTGAGGGCTCCAAGACAAATCTTCTCTCTACTATATTGTTGATAATGAACTTGAAGGTTATGAATGGTCTTTCAAACATATCAGTCACACAGATGTTAAGGTATGTAATATATCCCATCACAAAAGATATATGATTGTGTATTTTATTGTTAATTCATATATAAGTCAAATTATTACAGATGAAATTTGTTTCATTAATATTATTTCTATATTATATTAACTGGATTTTTATTTTAATTTGTTGTAGCATGATAGGTGAATATTTGTTACCACCGTAAAATATTTTACCTCGCACATATAGAGATTTATTTGCCATCATGAAAGAAATTGGAATGCAGTATGAAGCAATTCATGCATGCCCCGATGACCATTTTCTGTATTACAATCAGAATGAATTTGCAACAGAATGTCTTGAATGTCATATCAGTATATATCGCATAGATCAAGTAACTAAAATGGTGCCTCGCAAGGTTCTACGTTATATTCCCATTATTCCACGTTTGCAATGACTGTTCAGGTGCAAAAACATAGCGCAGTTTATGGATTACCATGCACAGAACAAAGTCAAGACAACATTATTCGGATGCCTGCAGATGGGTCTACATTTAGAGATATGGAGGAAAAATGGCCTCACTTTAAAGAAGAACCTCGTAATCTTAGGATTTCTTTGGTAGCATATGGTGTCAATCCATTTGCAGAGATGAGATCTGTTTACTCAATGTGGCCTATTTTTGTTATCAACAACAACATTCCTCCATGGTTGACAATAAAGAGGGATCACATAATGTTGTCGATGATTGTTCCAGGTACAAACCCTGCAGTTTTTTTTTAATGTAGTGGTATCTCATTTGTCATATTTTTGTCGCATAATGTCATATATATATTTAATGTTTTTCTATTGTGGAATATGGTTTAATATATATAATCTAAATGGTACATCTCATAATTATATTTTTTATATGTTCAAATCCATCAGGTAAGTACCAAGTCAAAGATATGAATGTATATATCGAACCTCTTATTGACGAGCTACTGAAGTTATGGAATGGCATCACTATGTATGATGTATCTAGACCAATATGACAAAGGCAATTTCAATTCCATGCAATCTGTGTATGGACAATACATGATGCCCCAGGGTTAACCCATTTTTGTGGTATGTAATTATAAGTTCCACTTTATTTGCAAAAAATTATACGAACTACTAGTTAATATACTATGCACGCATGTTTTTCTAAATAATCCAGGCATTTTGTATATAATTATAATTGACATAGATATTCCATTTCTTTATGTAGGTCTTCAGACAAAGGGGAAATTTGCATGTCTAGTTTGTGGTCCTAAGATCAAATCTCGTCATTCGAAAAGCTTAGGAAAGGAGGTGTTTGATGAGTATAGGCACTTCCTCTCTAAGAATCACAGGTATCGAACTACCGAAAAACATCTGTTCAGTGGCAAGCAAGAGACTACATTAAAATCGTAGAGAATGACACCTCACCTATGGAAGTTGCAATATAATAGAAATAGTCAAGGTACGTATAATGAATCATCGTATATGATATGTTATATTGTATTTTTTTATATTGTGTGTTGTTTACTATAATTGACATTGATTTATGTAATTTCATGATTTTCGTTCATGTGATCATGAAGGCATTAATGGGCTTCCACGAGGAATGAAAAGTTATCCTAGACAATTTAGTAGGTTACCCTACTATGAGCACCTACAAATTGCTCATCTATTTGATACAATGCATATCTGAAAGAATGTGACCAAAACATTATGGAGAATATTGGATGGAAGGAGTGACAAATAAAAAATTTTCAAAATTTGCAAAGACATTCAATATAGCAACCATGAAATGAAAGAAGTCATTCAATTTCATAGCAATGGAAAGAAAATTAATATAAACTCACTTCCATGGATGTTAACGGACCAACAAAGTAATATTGTAAAAGAAGTCATTCGAAAAATTAAATTTCCCACTAGATTTTGTGCGAACATGAAGAATATCATAACAAAGAAAGGTGATTTCGCGGGGGTGAAAACTCATGATTGGCATGTCTTCATGAAGGTAATTATTATGGTATCGATTTAATTATTTTTCTTCCTATTCCAGTGAATATGGTTGGTATTTTTTTTGTTTGTCTACTCTTTGTTGATAAAATGAAACGATTTGTATATT